>JAIGNY010000317.1:3100000-3147500 GCA_020152595.1 Chiridota heheva
GGAACACGATTGAAAGGATCAGTTTACTGGTCATACATGTTTTTTTCTTCTGGATACCCAGCCATGTTGGCATCCCTGGCAATGACAGGGCTGATGCAGCTGCAAGCTTTACCTGAACCTCCTTCCTACCCCTTTTCCCGAAACCCTCCCTGACATCAAACTGCTTATCGCTTCCCTTGCTCGTGACTGCTGGCAAACCTCATGGAAATCCCAAATTGATAACAAACTCCATGTCATCCAGCTCACCATTCCGATCAAACCCACAATCAACAATCTCTCGTATCGACAACGTACATATTACCTGTCTAAGAATAGGTCACACCCACCTCACTTACTCCCACCTCCTTATTGGCTCCCCCAACCCCTCTGCAACAATTGCCATTGCACCCTCACAATCCATCATGTTTTCCTTGCTTTCCCCCTGTACAACCTTCTCAGAACTTCCCTTACTCCCCACAACTCAATTGCTGAGTTCTTTTAGATAAAATTATCACCTTCCCTCATTATGCTTCCCTCTACAACCATATTTAATTCTCCTCTTCCACCCCTCTCTCTACTTTGTTTCTGTTTCACCCATGCACCTCCTCTCTCGATCACAGCTTTCTGACTTTTTGTTCTTGAATTTGTCTCATTTTCCCCATTTCCTTTCCTTCCTACCTCTAGAATGATCTGACCTCTCAGGCACAATTTGACCCTCATTGTCATGGTGCTGTTTAGCCCTCATAAAACAAACAAACATACATGTTTAGCTTATAGACACAGGCGCAACTAGAGGTCTGGGGGCCCGTGGGGAATTTAGCATTCGGGGCCCCATAACAAATATCGCAATGTCATTGCTCAAGGCCCCTAAAATCTTGTTTTTTGCTTGGGCACGTGGGGTTTACCCACCCTATTGTTGCACCCCTGCTTATATAGTATGGAAAAGGGGTAAAAAAAAAAAAGTAGAGAAGAAAGTATTGAAAACTCTTTAAATTACTTTGAGGAATATGTAAGGTTGAACGTTCATAACTTATTATAAATGCAAGCTTTTGTTGTGAGGGAGGTGGGGGGGGGGGGGGGGGTGGAGAGAACATGTGAATTTGACAAACACACTATTGTTTTATCAACATTTAATTCGGACCATACAATTTTGCCAACACTAATGACATAACTATGTATTTGTGATAGATATTTTCCTGCAAGAAATTATTTTCAATGACGGTTATTTAAAAGCAATTAATATAGTTTAATCAAATGAACACAGGACACAATTATAAGTTCAGTCAGGTTTATTGAAATAGGTGTAAACCAGCATTAAAAACAGCAATACCCAAGTATAATTACACAATTTAACAACTACTCTTCAATTTACCTTCTGAACATTACATTTACCTTTTGTTAACAATTAAAGGAAATCTTTCAGGAATGTCTATTTAAATGTTATGTAATAAGTGTCAGAAACCTCCTAGAGAATTACTGGAACTATATCACCAAGAACTCAAGACAATGAACCCAGCTAACTTTATCATTGATTTGTGTAAGCTGGTGGAGTTCCCTATTTTTTGTTTATATTTGAAGTATAGTATTAAAAGCCCATATGTGGTTCATTGAACCTGTATTTGATGAATTGGGCCATATCCTCAGACATAGAACTTGGAGTCATTTAATAAGAAATTACCCTCAAAACATATTAACTTGTTGAAAACAAATGTTACAATATTGTTCAGTTGAGTGTTTTGAATAAGTGAATATGGCTTTTAAAGGCTAAATAGAGTATAAGTAAGAAATGAATAATTTGATTAATCAGCAAAAAATAACTGCCTAATCACAACATCTTGAGTTACGAAACAAGCCACACCCACCATAGCAACGCCGTTACAAGGTGGGGTCAAACAAATCTCAAATCTGCAATTGTGGATTACAGTGCATTTTTACAGGAAATTGCATTGACTACATGAGCGCACGCCGCTAGCTAATTGTACTGTACCAGTCGCGTAGGATGTTTGCCCCACTTAGTTACGCAGATTTTGTTGCTAGGCAAATTCATGCGGTGATTGGTTGAAAAAGCTGTCAATCATCAAACTCATGCAGGTTAATTCTCGAAGCAAGTGGTTAAAAATTGAAATTGAAACAGAAAAAGTGTTCATTAAACCTGTGGGTTGAATGGGAAGGGGTAAAAACATCACAAAAATAAAGGGGATGTAGGTCATATTCTCAATCATCTCCGATCATTGATCCCCTGACGATAAACCAGCTTCATAATTGCAATGTAGAAAAAACAATTTCATGAGTGTTCACAATCAGACCCACTGCAGGCGATCTGATCGCGGGCATATGTGAACCGCAATTCAAAAGGTGGGTCTTTGAAAAGCTCAGGCTGGCAAAATGTACCCGAGCAGACTAACTGTTTGCGGAAAATAAACAAGTTAATAACAGGATATTGAGTAACCAATTTGATCAACCAATATGGATCTGATTGACTGCAGTGGATCTGATCCAGATTTTGTGCTCAAGTGAGAACTCCCTGGTAAAATCACGGATTCATCCATTGCTGTACCTGATTCGTCTCTATGACAATACAGTTGTATGAATTACATGATGATCATTTTCATCTGTGGACAGCTATCAAAGTTTTCTCTTCTTGAAAACAGTCTACAAATTTTGACATCATGCATATTTAGTTTTCTAATAGTCAAAGTATTAGTTCAGGAGTCAAGCAATTCTTTTGAAACACTTATCAATTCTTAGCAAACATTTATCAATTCTTATCAAACACTTATCAATTCTTAGCAAACACTTATCAATTCTTATCAAACACTTATCAATTCTTATCAAACACTTTATCAATTATTATCAAACACTTATCAATTCTTAGCAAACACTTATCAATTCTTATCAAACACTTATCAATTCTTATCAAACACTTATCAATTCTTATCAAACACTTATCAAGTTTTCATGACACGTTTGATGGATTGTCTTCTTGTAAGAGTTCTAAGAAGAGTTGCAGTGGTTAAGAAGTCTTTAGTGCTGCATGGTCCTGGGGGCCAGGGGGGGGCGACCATACTAAACTGGTAGGTATGTGCTGCCCAGAATTTCAAAATTGGACTGCAGTATGAAATATTTTTTAATACCTGCAGTACGAAAATAGGTGATTTTTGATACCTGCAGTATGAAAATGTGCAATTTGTTTGAGACCAGCAGTATGAGAGATTGGATTTTTGAAACCTGCACTACGAAAATTCTAAAAAAAGGCAACTGCTCGGGCGGCTCATGTATATATACCTCACATATGGAAATGCCCTCCCTCACCCCTCTCTTCCCTCCCCTCCCTCCCCCTCCCTCTTTCCCTCCCCTCCCCTCCCCTCCCTCTCTCCCTCCTCAAGTGCATTGTGTCCTTGAGCAAGACACTTTCACTTGGTCTTACACCATTCAGCTCTAAAATGAGCACCGTATACTGGTCAGCATGTTCTTTGTTTTTGACCAGACTTCCAAGTTTAAAATGCCAGCTCTCATCTCATTAACTTAATCAAATCTTATGCCAGTCACATTTAGAAAACAAATTATATAATGAGTATAATCTGCATGTCTTGGCCTTGTGTTGTATGGGGGTCATGGTTTTTTGTGAACAATGTAGAATCACCACCAGACCAAAGCATTTTCATCAAAAAAAAACGTACACTTCACCATTTAGAATCCTTGAACCCTGTTTGCCATTTCATTTTCCCCTGCAACTGCAGTTTACACTCTAAAAATATATGTACTCTGATTAACATTGTATTAAGTCTCTGTCCTTACCTTGAGCAAGCAATGACACAAATCTATTTTGATCCGATTACAGTAGGCATGAAGGATATACACAGCAGCCTGTTTTCATCAGCCTGTTTTCATATTAAATCAAGAGGAAGGTTTAGGGGGAAATGTGAAACTTAGGTTACCTGTTTGGTGTGTTTATTGTGTTTGTGAATCCTTGATCTTGACACTACAAAGTCTTCTATGTGTGCCAAAATTGAATCTACAGGAGCAGACAAAGAGGTCAGATCAGGTAAAACATAAAAAGTGGACAAATAGTTGGTCAAACAGTAAACCTTTGATGACCTTAGTAGTTTTGCACAAAAAACAAACAAAAAAGCAGAAGTATGTCAGTTGCACAGTCTCACTCTCCTGTATCCTCTGCAGCAGTGGTGTGTCTAAGGGAGACTATTAGGGGATTATCCTCCCCCAGTAAAGTACTGTACCCCCTCCCCCTTCCCCAATTTTTTGTTTAAACTATATTAAACTGAAATATAAAGGGAACCATGGAGTAATTTTTTTTTTTTTTTTTTGGCATTTTTTGTATTGACTAAAATATCATTGATTTTGGACTGATCGAACCTCTTCCAGTTTTTCCACCAAAATTCTTCAATTGTTGGATCAGTCACTCTGGACCAAACATCTTCTTGTGTGTGGCATGATTATCAAGACCTATCCCGTTATCCCTATAGAGTGCCTGCAAGTTTATAGTTATTTTTAAATTCAAGAGCATATATCTATAACTGTTTCACTGTTCATAGCATTTGTTATAATATTATTTGTACAATATAAGGACATCTGATAAAGATGTTACACACATTTTTTCAGTACTTGTCACTTGTTAGGTTTATTTTGTGTTATCCGGTTACAGTCGTTTTTAGAATAATCGTTTAAAAGTGTCTGAATTCATTATTACACATTATGAGCTAAACGGTCCTTTTGTTTGCTGCACTCTTCACATATTGTTATTTCATTAATTTATTTTACTCATTTGGTCTTGTCTTAGCACCAGAGCTTAAAAACATTGATAATTATTGATAAGGTGGTTGTGATTAATGAATTTAGCTGATTGATACAAATTTTGGTGAATAAAACTCCTTTCTACAAACTAAATAATTTGGTGTGAAACTGCAGTCATATGATGAATGCAATTTGTGATTGGCAGAACAGAAGTGTTCAAAATTAGCAGTATGGCATATAGATACACAATTTTTGGACAATTGTTACTTAACCTTTCACTCAAACAGAAAGTGACAAATATTTTCAATATTAATCAGAGTCTGAATGATTATACAGACAGATTTTCTAAATTTCCAATGAAATTTCCAAATGTCCTTTGTATCTACTGTCAATTGTGATGCAAGATTGCTTGCGAAAAACAACTTCAATAGAAGAATGGTATGAAAATTGCAGCTACCCTGCGTATAGGCAAATAAGATTTGGCCACCACAGATAAACATGACTCAGATCCCAATTCTATTGTTACTTTGTATAAAATAAAGTAAGTAGGGTTTTTCAGCTGTTTGACAATCATCCAGGGTTCTGTTTTTTACCAAGGTGGTTTCTACCGCACCTCAACATTCCTTGGATTTAAATATGACTGCATGCCACAAGTTTGAAAGTTATGTTTTGTGGTTATCTGACTAAATGAAATTGTTGCTTTAGTTAGTAAGGTCTTGGGCCCCTTTCTGCAAACTCCTTGACTTGATGGCCCTTTTATTGAACTTGTAAGGTAGACTTGATGGCCCTTTAATTGAGCTTGTGAGGTAGTGACCTGGAAACATGCTACTTAATGAAGCAAATTGTGACATTTATTGACAGGTAACAGCAACATGTACTGGAGACTAATTTCAAGAAAATATGGTGTAAATCCTGTTGGTATAGTAAAATGTTGTGTTACAAATAGGTATTAGTATAAATTGACCATTTTTAACAGGATTGATCATTTTAGAAATTTATTATGATACTTTTAGGTATTAAATGATAGTAGAAAGTAAAAACCCACAAATTTGCTTCACTTTTATATATCACAATCTTTGCATACATTTAAAATTCTTCAAACTTTTGATGAAAGTTCCTTTTTTTCTTCAAACTTCATGTAATAAATTATCATTTTCTTACTAAATTGTTTCCAAAATTTCAGGAAAAGTTTAAAAGAATACATAGAGATGTGACATCACAACTAGTCTCATTTCAGTTGTTTTTACACTAATGAGACAGAAGTTAAACATCTTTTTATCAGAATAAGATTTTTGAATGCTTTCTTAACCATCTTGTTTTAGTTAAAGTCCTCATTTGAGTGACCACTAAATGGTTGTTTAATGTTGATGTCACACAATGTTTGTAATCTTTCAATAAAATTCATGTAGATTTTTGAGGAATGTGAGGATATGATGTCACAACTAGTCTGATGTCATTTTTTTTTTTTTTGCAAATCAGATACAAATTCAATACTTTAATGTATTCAGGTTTTTTGAATACTTTCTTCACACGCTTTTCACTGTCATCTTTCAGTGTTGAAATAGTATGATGAAAAAGGATTTTCTTAAAAGTGTTTCTGGTATGTCTGTTTTGTAAATTATCAAAGAAAAAAAGAAGCTAATGAGCATAAATGACAGTACTTCTATTGAATTATTCCGAGTGACAATCAATTTCTATGACTGGGGCGAAATTCACAGTTATGAGAAATTATTGCAAAGGTACATTCAGATCTGTCCTAAATACAGGGGGTATTTTGCAATCATGATTGACATGCCCTTCATGTGACAGTGCATCCCCACTCTGAGGTGTTCTTCCATGGTTAGCTATAAGTTCAAAAGTTAAGCCAAAATATCATTCAGCTATTGCTACTGTAGTTGTCCACCCAACTGCAACAATATTTTTCAACCGCAGCAGTGAATCATACTAAAAAGGTAAAGTCAAAGGGAATTTTATTTTATTTTTATACCGCATACTATTTGTGAAAATTTTAGGAACTTGTTTGAACAAATTTGACAATACGCATAGTTATAAGTTGAGTCATGGTATATGTCAAACAAATTAAAAATTTAATAAAAATACCACCAACACTTCTATTTGCGTTTGCATAATAGACAATTAAACCATGTATCCCGTGACTTCAAACTGTGGGCAGCCATTGGAAATTAGTAACTGTTTAAGATGCTTGTCAAAATATTTCATAAACAGTAACAATGGTTACCGGGTACAGTCACACATTTGGTAGACATCCATCCGTGTTAAGATTGAAGTACGTAGAAAGAAGAAATACATAAAGTAATCCTCTGATTGGTTAATTTTTAGCGGCAAACACACATTTTATGTTTTAGTTGAAAATTGCAAAAGGCGTGTCCAAAATTGCCACAGGGATTTCCAACAAGTTCTTTATGGTTTGTAGAAGCATTGCAGCTATACTCTAGGCATTACATGAAGGGTGGGATTATGTGGCAAACAATTGATTTTGTAAGACTACATACCAGATCTTAAAACCTCAATAAAAGCTGCAGAATATTAAAGAATTTTAAAGACACGTAGCAACAAGTTGAAATTAATTGGAAGAAAAACTTCATCAAAATTGGGTCAAAATTTGCCATTTGAAATTTAAATGAAAGGCATCGTCCCAGAATTACATTCAGAAGTAAACGTCGCCGTGCTGATTTCGATTTTCCGATTTTCAGTTTTACCTATTGACCGCGAGAAATCTTCGATGTTATTGATCACACATCTGCCGGACCGAACATAAGGCCCTGTTGATTTCAATAAGCAAAATTGAAAACCGGAAGTGCCGTTATCAGCACGGGTGCGTCCACTTCTGTATTTATTTATGGGACGATACCTTTCCATTTTTTTGTTTTTAGATTTCTAACGTCACAAAGAAAAATTAACCCCAATGGGCTTGAGCAAAACTAGAGATTAGGAGGAGGGGGGGGGGGGGTCCTCGATTGATAACACAGCGATATGATATGCCCTGAGCAGTAAATTCTCTATGAGCCCTGGGCTCTAGTTTCGCCACTGATGATGAATAAGTGTTGAAAAGATAGCATACTCCTGACAATGTAATTATGTTAGTGACTCGCAATGATAAGTGTTGTGCAATGTACAGAATATAATGCACACGACATATGTTGTGACAACTGATTCAAAATATGAACCAGTACAGCCTGACACATGATTGAATTTGCATATTTGAACCATAAAAAGATCACGTTAAAATATTAGCTGCTATTCAGACTCATTTACTGCTTTATTGATACATATTACGCAAACTGTAACAATGGTTACTAGGTTTAGTCATATGACAAGCATACAAGAAGTATAAAGGCGTAAAGTACACATTCTATTTTTATAAGCCCATTATAAATATTTTTTTAATAATTTTTTTTTTTGGGGCATTCTTCATGGTATTTCCTTATGTTTGGTACTCTGTATGATTCATCATAGGGTTTTCATATTTTATTGTTGGGGGAGAATGGGATTTTAATTGAAAAATCCTGACATTTCTTTATAGCTAGTTGCTAATTTTGCTATGACTCTTGAGACATGAAATTTGAAAATACAAGTGGTTTTGATTGTGAAGAACATACTGTACACCTGATGAAGTGTAACAATTGGAACAAAATATGGCAACAGCAGAAGTATATTAAAAGAAGGATTTTAAGGTGCTGTGTTAATTACCTTATAAGGTAATACTGTACGTATAGTGTGTGTATGTACAGTGTGTTGGTCACTTCAGCAGAGGTTAACTAATTGGTTGTCGGCATTTGTAATGCTAAAGGCCAAATATCATGTTAACATGGACAACATATACAATAAAAGTCACTGAACTTAATTGGCCATACACAAATGCCGACAACCATTACACCTCTGCTGAAGTGACAAGCATACTGTACACACTATACGTATAGTATTTACTTAATGGGTGGATTTAGGAAAATTACAGGTTATTATTGAAGTATAAAAAATGTTGAACTTTTTTGGAGGGGGTTGGGGGAGGGGGTTTCAACCCCGCATAACCAGGGGCGGAGCCAGGATAAAATATCAGGGGGACCAAGTCAAAAAAGTGTTTTATGAGTAGTTTTGCCATGCTTAATGAAACATATTGGTACATGGGTGCAGTCTTATAAGCGGGCAGCAGGGGAAAGGTACTCCCTGAAAGAATTTCACCTTCCTTCCCTATGGCATATTTTCTTTTGATTGGGAAAATTATTGACACAAAATGAAAAGAAAATCATTGGAATTTTCAGTAAAATTTGGCATCATTTCATGCATAAGTGATGAAAATTTACCATAAGTCAAAGAAAAATTGCCCTGAAATGAAGACAATTTAAGGAAATTGCACGAAAATCAAAGAATTTTCCAAACATTGAAGGAAATTTCCCAAAAATTGTAGAATATCTGCCCCCAAAATGAAGGAAATTTTCTGAAAATTACACAAGAATTAAAGAAATTTCTCAATATTAAGAGTGATTTTCCAAACATTGATTGAAATATCCCGAAAATTGAAGTAATTTACTGTTAATAGAAGATGAAAAATTGCCCCAAAATGAAGGAAATTTTCCGAAAAATGACACTAGAATGAAAGATATTTCTCAAATATTTAAAGTGATTTCCCAAACAGTGAATTAAATTTTTCGAAAATTCAAGCAATTAACTGAAATCGAAAATAATTGCCCTAAAATGAAGGAAAAGTTTTCAAAAATTGCATGAGAATGAAGGAAATTGCCCAAAATGGAATGAAATTTCCTAAACATTTTCCCCAATTTTAAGAAAATTGGTCGAAAATTGAAGAAAAATTTCCCAAACATTTGAAGGAAATTTCCAACAAATTGAAGAAAAATTATTAAAAATCAAAGAAAATTTACCCCCAAAAAGAAATTTCCTAAAATTGCACGAGAATTAATGATATATTCCAAAGATTGAAAGAGATTTCTATGAATTTTCCTGAAAATTGAAGAAAATTTACAAGGAAGTAATGAAGTAATTATTGGAATGATGAAAAATGTTTGAAATTTTTAGGAGGGGGTTCAAGCCCCTCTGTAGATTTCCTAATTAGAAACGATCATATATATATATATATATATATATATATATATATATATATATATATATATATATATATATATATATATATATATATATATATATATATATATATATATATATATATATATATATATATATATATATATATATATATATATATATATATATATATATATATATATATATATATATATATATATATTAGGATCATATATATATATATATATATATATATATATATATATATATATATATATATATATATATATATATATATATATATATATATATATATTATTAAGGATCAAAGGTCATTTACCACTTTTGACCATTTCCCCTTATACTGTAGTTATGGAATGGTAAGTGTGACATGAGCATGAATGGTGTCATACAGTAGGGTACGATAAATGTGAACAATTTCAGAAGTTGATTCAGTGATAAGGGTCAGAGGTCAAATATGTGATTTTAGGGGGTAATTATTGTACATTTAGTGCCAAAAGTCACAGAGCTATAGTGAAAAGTCCCCACTATGCTGTATGCATAAGGTGATCGTGGAATGCTTTCTTTGTTGGTCTATTTCTCATGTAGCTTCACAATTATCAAATTACACTGAAAATTTAGGAATCTGACAAGAAAAACATGGGACATTTAACATCTCCAGAGGGGAAAAAATAAAAGATGATCGATTAATATTTTGAAAGCAGCAGAAGAAACAAGGTTGTTATATATGTTATATATAGAAGTTAAAAGACTTATAAATTTCTATATAGCTTGTTATAGAAATCTGCCTTGTTTTGATGATGTATTCCATGTAATGCCCTGACTACTTTAATGTATTTTTTTTTTTTTTTTTGGGGCAATTTTAAATTACATTACATGATATATTTCATTCTTATATTGTAATGGTAATGATATACTGTTTCAATTAATAACGAATTGTTCTATATAATGTAGTATTTAAAATCCAATTTATATGTTGTAAATTTTATTTTGGTTTGGTGTTTAATTGCTGCTTGAGTTTGCTCACCCATTTTTGGAAATGGAACATTCCTTCATATTAATTATTCAGTAGATTAGTTCATTTTATCAATGAGTTTGTTTTCCAAGAAAAATGTGCTAACTCAAAAATAGATATCTAAATTTCATTTTTTTGAGGAGTTTTATAGTAAAAGTAATTGAAATTTATATAAATGGTAAATGACTTTGCCTCAGAATGGCCCTCCTAAAGTCTGGTCATTCCACTCGGGCCAAAGTCCTAACTTTTGACCAGGGCATTATAGGAGAATATAAACACTATATGCCAGAACATTAAAGGAGCACGATGATACTAGACAGAAAACTGAGGGCGTATTTTGAGGGGTTGTCCCAAAAATCAAATGCTTATATAGCACACAATAGTATAGCCATTTTCTGGTTGATATAAATATATTCAAGTGATCTTTGCTGTCACATTGTCTGTGGGTTATGGAGGCATGAAATTGATCGATCTGTTGTGGATATTAGTATCTGTGATATTTGCAAAAATGAGCACCCCTTACTTTTCGGTCTAGTACTGCCCTTTAAGGAGCTTTGGTCAAGGCTAAAAATTATACTTGAAATATTCTAATAGTTATTTTCACAAATCCTTTTTCATACATCTTTTTTAAAGTAGAGCAATTTTTAAACATTCTAATTAGGTACTGGTACCTAAGGTGGGGAAAACTTGTTACCACAAACCTAATAATTCAGACTCTTGAGTCATGCAGACTTACAGTAAATGTCTTTGCTTCCTGGAAAGAAATCTACATGTGGTAGCTATACACCTCTAAACACAAGTACAGTACTTAAGAGGGGTGGGGGCACGAACAAATTCGTTGACCCTCTGGGTACACCAATTTTTCTGATCATAGTGAATGACTATCAAATGGTACCCAGTGAAAAATGTTCTAATTCAGAGTCCCTCCTTCCTTTTTCTTAAAGATAATAGACTGGTAGCCTTGGCAACAGTAGCTAAAAAAATTTAGAAAAGTAGAAGAAAGTAAAGAATTTCATCAAAATCCATTACTTTACAAAATTGGCCATTTAAACAGCTCTTTGAAGATTTATCTACCTACTGTGGTGTAGCGGTTATCACACATGTCTACAAACCACGAGGCCCTGGATTCAAGCCTGGGTTGGGTAGACACGCCAGTGTACCACAACTGGTTATCAAAAGCCGTGGACATTGACTTGGTTGTCGATGTTATGTCTGTCCGTACATCGTACCTGTGTTCTTGTCCGGGTCGCATTAAGCGTTTCGTGATAGCATTGTTACTATCATAACCGAATACGCAGGCGACGACCCTGTCATTGTAATTGTGTGTTCACTCGTCGTCATCGTCGATTTATTTGCAAACTTTTACTCTTGTGTTACTCTTGTGTTGTATGATCAGTACATAATGTCTCTACTATTTCTTTTTGAAAAAGGGAAGATAATTAAGATTTGCTCTTTACCACACCCCAACCAACCTGAAGCTGGAGGAGACATTTTGAACATTTGCAAGGTTTGACATTAAGGGACGAAATAAAAGAAAAACAAGTATTTTGAGGTGTTTTGCTGTTCATACATCACTTTTTTTCACTATATTAAAAAGATTTCAGACTGATTATTCATAACTTAATGCTCAGAATTTAATCTAAAACCCGGAATTGAATGCTCTTTTTGGTACGTGATTAAACGGAAAACTTTTGTACCTGTCCAAAGATCTTTAAAACCAGATATGTCACGGTGTCAAGCATAACAAATATATGTTTTTGAAAACATCCCTCCTGACCGTATAATGGTATCTATTGATTACTCTTGTTATTTTTTGTAAAAATATTTCTTAAGACATTTGTTTTTCATCAGGAACAATATCTTGATTTATTCCTTAACGACTCCCTATTAAATTTTTCTCTGAAATTATTATAAAGATGGATAAATGATGTTTGTTGTATTTTAAAAAATAAGATAAAATTGGAATTGCAGTAATATTCAAGTTAAATCACTTAGCGAAACCTTTTGTATACCTGTAATTTCAGTTTGATGACTTCGAAGCACTTACTGTTATGGTATTTAAGCTGTAGCAAGGTCAAGGTTAGATCTCTTATAAATTGTGGTTTGCAGAACTTCAGCAACAACAACAAAATTGTCTGTAAGACGTATAATTATCATTCATATCAAAATTAAACTTTCGGCTCTCTTGTTTGTGTTTGTACTTTGAGTATTGTGTCAAGGTGCTTAAAAAAATATTTCCACTAATGTTTTTTCGTAACCTTTCATAAGAAAGAGAACAATTTTAAAAACAATTTAGTACAAAACTCATGTTGATATGTCATTCCTACCAGGAGATATTTAGATTTAAGGTTCACAAAAAATGGCAATAAACGAATAGGAAATGGCTCAGTATGACATCACAGCAACACATTTTCCCACAAAGTTGATGTATTTCATTGATCTATCATCCTTTTTTATTGGTAAAACTTGCCAGAAAATAAATTGATGAAAGTTAGGTATTGATATACGTTGCCAAATATACCTACTTCAATAACTTTGAGAAAATTGTTTCTAATCATGCAGAAACAATTAATTAATGTACAAAGAAATACATAAACATTTGCAATGGAATTGTCTTTATGACATCGTCAAACACAATTTCATCATACTGTACAAAAACTTTAAAATGTAATTTGGGATCTTTGAAAATCCACATCTCCTGAACGGAATATGATATCAACCTGATTTTTGTACCAAATTGGCTCTAAGAGTATGCTCTTTCAAATAAAATTTCACAAAAAACCATGGGAATATTCCTTTAAATTGCACCCTCTTAAAATTTGGGGACAGTTTTGAACCAATGTGCTCTTTTAACCTAATAGCCATGCAATTGTATCCAAAAGCCTGCAGATAAATTTTCTTGTCGTGAACAATTGCTGAAGAAATGCCACATGTTTCATACTGTAACAATTATGTTTAAAATCATCATGTTTTAGGCTATATAATGCAAAGTGTGCAAGCTGCTGTGCCATATAATAGCATCAGACTTTCTTTATTGTATGACAATTTTGATAATAAGTGTCTTTTTGTGTACTCAAAGGAATCCCAAAATTTGATTTTTGATATTGTATTATAAAAGTGTGCAAAAGGATGAGGCGTATAAGTTGCACCATTTCTCATAATAAGTGTCTGTTGCGCACCTTACCAACACAAATAATCTAAAAGGTGTCAATAACATCACTATGTGTTTGTATGTTAAAGTCTCCTGTAGATTTGTTACGACACGTGACATATTGACCCATTTACATAGTTAGCGATCTCGCTGGTTGTCATATCTTGAAAGTACACATATATAGCCATACTAGAAAATGTATACCTCTTTCCAGGAATGGGTGGATGTATGGGTTAGGTTCTCATGATAGGATAAGGGTGCACCCTACCCTTTCCCCTCCCCCCCCCTCAAAATAATAACAAAAACAACCAGCAACTAAACAAAAGTCAAAATAACATTTTGGATACTTAAAGGATTAGTTCAGTGGTCAAGCAAGTCCATCTTAAATGAAAGAGGACTTCAATAGAAACAAAATGATGAAGAAAGCATTGCAAAAACTTATTCCGTTAAGGAGATATTCAAGGATTAGTTCAGTGGTCAAGCATGTCCATCTTGTATGAAAGAGACGTCAAAAGGAACAAAATGGTAAAGAAAGCATTCAAAAATCTTATTCTGTTAAGGAGATATTCAAGGATTAGTTCAGTGGTCAAGCATGTTTATCTTATATAAAAGAGAATTTCAAAAGAAACAAAATAGTGAAGAAAGCATTGCAACATCTTATTCCGTTAAGGAGATATTAAGGATTAGTTCAGTGGTCAAGCATGTCCATCTTATATGAAAGAGGACTTCAAAAGAAACAAAATAGTGAAGAAAGCATTCAAAAATCTTATTCTGTTGAGGAGATATTCAAGTTTAAAGTTTGGTATCATTTCTGTAGAAACAACTGAAATCAGACTAGTTGTCATGTCACAGCCTCAGATTCAAGACAAGTGTTTGTGTATTTTAAAGAAAGTTTATTTTTCATTTTATTTGCTATTTAAATTATTTCTCATCAAACTTTCTTCAGGTGGTATATTATAAATACCCTTACTAGATTCAGTTTTTCTACTATTTTGGCTTATCCCATGGTTTTTAAGTCACAAAATTGCAGGAAAAAATATGATAGAATACATAAAGACTTTGAGGAATCTGAGGCTGTGACATCACAACTAGTCTGATTTCAGTCATTTTTGCACAAATAATACCAAACTTTAAACTTAAATATCTCCTTCACGAAATAATATTTTTGAATGCTTTCTGCACTATTTTGTTTCTTTTAAAGTCCTCTTTCATATCAGATAAACATGCTTGACCACTGAAGTAATCCTTTAAAATATTTACACTTTTACTTCTAGACTATCCCTCCTGGCCCGACACATAAACCAGCAACCCAAACCCTTCACCTTTCCTTAATTGATGGAAGGTGGACAAATGAATGGGTTAGGAAAACTTTTCCCTGGTAATGCTTCAGTATAGTTTAAACAGCTTCTATTTTCAAAATGGATTTCTATTATCAAAATGGACTGATAAAGCGTTCACATAACCATTTTACTCCTTTTTTTGTTACTTTATAAACTATGTACCAGAACAGCAAACAATAATTTTGTTAGCTATTCTGGTACAGAGTTTTTTTAAGTACTGCAAAAGGAGAATAATGGTAATTTGAAGGTTTTATTCCAGTCCATTTTGACAATAGAAATCCATTTTAAAAGATAGAAGCCGTTTTTAGTACAAAACAGCTAATTTGATTTTTTCACCAGGTTATCAATTTTAGGTTGTATTTCCTTTGTCTTTTTTTTGTACTTACAGTTACTTCACAGTGTGCTATTGGTCAGTTCCAATGTACATCATCAGGAGAATGCATAGATGCGCAGGGGCTATGCAATGGGATCCAAGACTGCCACGACGATCCCTCACCACCATCAGATGAAGTAGGATGTCATCGTAAGTGTCTTTCTGATTTTGTCACATTTAATATGGGGGTTGGGGGGACACTTTCATTCTAAAGCGGTAGGTATGTGCTGCCCAGAATTTCAAAATTGGACTGCAGTATGAGAGATTTTTTGGTAACTGCAGTGTGATAGTTTATGATTTTGATACCTGCAGTATGAAAATAGGTGATTTTTAATACCTGCAGTACGAAAATAGGTGATTTTTGATACCTGCAGTACGAAAATCAGTGATTTTTGATACCTGCATTATAAAAATATGCAAATTTTTTGGGACCAGCAGTATGAGAGATTGGATTTTTGATACCTGCACTGAAAATTAAGAAAAAAGACAACTGCTTGGGCAGCACATGTATATATACCTCACATATGGAAGTGCCCTCCCCCTCCCCCCTTCCCCCACCCCCTCGGATTTGATAGGAACCAGGAAAGTCACCATATCAGTGCATGTTGTGAAAGGTTTACCATTATATAGAGATTTTAAAATCATCAAATAGAGTTTAGTTTATAAATAGGTGTTGTCAAAGGAGCTGGTGGCTAAAAAGCAAGGGCGTAGTTTTATTGAATCTCAAGAACATATTCAAAATCACTTTTTGTGCATGTGATGGTACTAAAAAAACCTTTGGTATGACTGTTGAAATTTACTCAACCTAGCCTTACCAGGTTAGGTCGTTTATTGGAGCATGAAATTTACAGACTTGATTGTGATAATATCAAGGACTTCCAATTGTCTGTGCCCTCCTACGTACCAAAGGCATACTGGACTAGGAAAGTATTTGACATTTGGGCCAGATTTTATCATTTGTATCAAACCTCAGTACAAAAATTGTATGACTTTCTTATCACGGTTTAAAAACAATATGTAAGGAGGGGGAGGGGGGTCGCATTATTATTGGTAAATTTTGGCGACATTTCCCAAAAATTTCCTGAAAATCGAAGAAATTTACCTGAAAATTGATAAAAAAAAATATTTTCCTGAAAATAAGGAAATTACACAAAATTTAGGTAAATTTCATGAAAATGAAGGATATTTTACGTAACTTTCCGGAAAATTAAAGAAATTGTATTAAAATTGTAGCAAATTTCACGAAAATTAAAGACAACCTCCTAAAATTATATTAAAATTGTATGAAAATGAAAAAATTTACATGTAAACTGAAGCAATTTTTTGAAAATGGAGGAAATTTCACCAAAATGAAAGACAACTTCTCAAAAATTCAAAAAGTTTCCCCAAGAATGAAGGATATTTTATTAAACTTTTATAAAAGTGTTAGAAATTTAGAAAAAATTCCCTTAATTGAAGGAAATTGCACTAAAACTCAAGGAAATTTCACGAAACTGAATAAATTTTTTACGCAAATTGAAGAAGATATCACCTATAATACCAATACTGCCCCCCTAACACAACTAAAACTGATTTACATGCCCAAACCGACCTCACCTGGCTCTTCTTACCCAGTCCTAAGCCCATCACTATTGCCAACAACCCACCACACCCATTACCCAAACCACCTTCACCACCACTTCTCTTCCCAACATTCCTTCCTTCTCTAAGACCCCCACCGTCCCCTACCCCAACACCTCTAATGCCAACAAACATTAAACTTAAGCCAATCTGGCTAACAAACATCAAACCAACAAACTGACCAACAAACCAAAAAACAACCAATCAATAAACAGCCCACCATCCAAACCCACACGTATGACACTGGAGAGAATATGGATTGTTCGATTACCGAACACACCAAACATTCTTCTTGTCCAACTTTAAAAAACAAGCGGACAGATCTAAAGAAAAAACAAGCCAACCCAGACCCAACAGATCTTCCTCCAGATAACCCCCTGCCTCCTTATGACATGTAACACAAACAATTACAATAAGACCCACAACATTATACAATGGAACATCAGGAGCCTTATGGCCTATTCTGAAAAAATTGACCTACTGGCCACCACCTTCAACCCAGTTGTCTTTTGCCTACAAGAAACCTTCTTGAAAAACACTGACCATTATTCTTTTAACAAGTTCGCTTGCTACCATAAACATCAAGTGGATGCCGACAGGGCCTGTGGGGCATCCCCATTCTCGTTAGACGCAATATCCCACACAACCCTGTTTATGTGAACACTGACCTTCACGCCATCTGTATGTCTATCTCCCTCCACAAAACCTTCACTCTTTGCAATATCTATATCTTGGTGACTTCAACGCCCACATCTCCCTATGGGGCTCCAATACCACCACCACCAGAAGTAAGCTCGTTGAAAATACTCTTCGACAGCACAGTCCCTCCTTGCTCAACACTAAGTCCCCAAGCTACTTTCATCCTGCCACCGGCTCCCTCACTTTGATTGACCTGTCTATCTGTTCCCCCAACCTCCTTGTTTTTAGCTGGAAGGTCACTGCTGATCTCTGTGGTAGTGACATTGCCCTCTTCTTATTCACTCAAACCTTCACAGACTACACTCCCAATTGGAACCTCGAGAAGGCCGACTGGCCCCTTTTCAAAACCCTCTGCGACTCGCACCTCTCATCTCCTCGAGGGAGAGGATCCCATGTCAAACTTCAGTAACATCCTTATCAACATCGCCACCTGCTCCATTCCCAAAACCTCCAAACCCCTTAACCACCACCCACCAACCCCTGGTTCACTGATGACTGCAAAACCGCTATCAAGAACAGGAAAAGGGCCCTCAGGAACTTCAAAACTAACCTGACCACCCACAAGCTCAACCTCTTTCGCATCAGCTGTGCCAAAGCCAGGCTTACTATCAAGGACAGTAAAGCCAACACTTGGGATAGCTTCATCTCTTTTCTCACCTCCAACACTCCCACTAAGAAGATTTGGTTCACAGCTTCCACTGCAGGGTGGGCAAGTCTCCCATCTCTCCTGGAATGGAAACCTTCTCACCGCGAAAAAGGACATTGTTAACCACCTCGCTGCCTCTTTTAGCAACATCTCGTACTCGGCCAACTACCCCAATGTTTTTAAAGCCAAAAACTCTTCTCTTACCCTTTTGAATTAGACCAAGCCATCCACGACACTGGCTGCACCTCCAAGCGCCCAGATAACATCCCCTACCAGTTCCTAAAACACCTCCCCAACAAGGCCACCACTACCCTACTCACCATCCTCAACCACATTTTATCCTCATTTTCCTTTCCCCCTATCTGGTGGACAACTATCATCACCTCCTTTCCCAAACCGCGAAAGGACTGTACCGACCCCTCCAGCTACCACCCCATCGCCTTCACCCTACTGTCTTTTAAAATTGTGAAAAGGATCATTAGCCAGGAATAAACTGGTTCCTTGAGACCAACAGAATCCTCTCCTGACCAAAGTGGCTTCCGGAAACGTTGCAATATCCTGGACTAGTTAATTATGCTTGACACCGACCGCTATGCGGAAATCCTTTGCAAAAAAAGGAACACATTGCCATCTTTTTCGACCTCAAGAGAGATTTCGACACTACTTGGAAATCTGTCATTTTCCGCAAACTTTACAATATCGGCCTCAAAGACTACCTCCTTATCTTTATTCAAAACTTTCTCTCACCCAGGCACTTCAAAGTTTGTATTGGCCACACCCTCTTTAATACCTACCCCCAAGAAGAGGGGTATCCCCCAAGGGAACATCCCCTCCCCCTCTTTCTTCAACCTGAGCATTAACGACATCGCTGACAACTTCCCCCTCTTTCTTCAACCTGAGCATTAACGACATCGCTGACAACTTGGCTGACAACATTGGCACCAACATCAAACGTGGACAACTTTACCATCTTCTACACCTCCCTTAGCTTTCCTCTCGTCAAAAATAGGCTCCACCTCAGCCCCAACCGGCTGCAAAACTGGTGCAACAATAACGGTTTTAAATTCTCCAAAGACAAGACAGTCTGCATGCACTTCTGTCATTTCAACAACCTCCATCCCAACCCGAACCTTGTGCTCAATGGCAATCGCATCCTTAAAGTTGACCACACTAAGATCCTGGGTTTAACTCTAGACCCCAAGCTCTCCTACAAGCAAGATATCACCAACCTGAAAAAGAAATGCAACAGCTCCCTCAACTTCTCTGTCTCCACTCCAACACCACTTGGGGTGCGAACCACCATGCTCTCCTTAAAATCTTCAGGCTCACCATTCGTGCCAAGCTTGACTATGGCAATATTGTCTACTGTGTCGCTCACAACTCTTACCTCAACCACATCAACACCATCCAAAATGAAGTCCTCAAGCTTTGTCTAGGTGCCTACAGGACCTCCCCAATCACCAGCCTTCAAAGCCAACAAACCCCCCTTTCTGCTAAACCCTGTTTACAACCTCATTAGGTGCCCCAATTTCTCCACCCTCTTTTATAGGACTAAAACCCTATCCCTCCCTTCAGCTTATGCATCAAATGAGACCTCTATCTTGGCATCAACCCCACCACTCTTGGCCACCCTCCCTTCTATCCATCCACCTGGGCCTCCACTCATCACAAAACCCAAAACCACCCTAACCTCTTCATCAACCTCCACAAGCAAATCACAGACCAACTCTCAAACTACACCTCCATCTATACTGATGGCCCAAGGGAGGCGACAAGACAGCTGCTGCTGCCGTCATCCAAGACATCACCCTCAGTGGCAGGCTTTCTGACTACTCATCCATCTTCTCGGCCGAGGCCAAGGCCATCCGCCTTACCCTCAACTTTATTGAGTACTCCCAGCTCAGCCACTTTGCCATCTTCTCCGACTTGAAGGCTGCCCTTACTTCTTTACTCAAATCTTAAATGGGATATCCCCACATCCCATCTCCTCCGACTTGAAGGCTGCCCTTACTTCTTTACTCAAATCTTAAATGGGATATCCCCACATCCCACCTCCTCCGTAAACTCCTTTCTCCCACCCTCTGCAGGAAAAGTATTCTTTTATTCTGGATACCCAGCCATGTTGGCTTCCCTGGTAATGACAGGGCTGATGCATCCGCTCAGCTTGCCCTCAACCTCCCCCCTATCCTAATTCCCCAAAACCCTTTCTGACATCAAACCACTTATCGCTTCCCTTGTTCATGACCACTATCAAACCTCATGGGACTCCCAAATTGATAACAAACTTCACATCATCCAGCCCACCATTCTGATTAAAGTCACCATCCACAACCTCTCCTGTGTCGACAACATTCACATTATCCATTGTAGAATAGGTCACACCCACCTCACTCACTCCCACCTCCTTATTAGCTTCCCCAACCCTTTGCAACAATTGCCATTGCACCCTCACAGTCCATCACCATTCTTCTTGCTTGCCTTCTGTTCAACCTTCCCTCGCTCCCCACAACTTAATAGCAGAGCTCTTACAAAAAAAAAAACCTCCGGATAAAATTATCTCCTTCCTTCATCATGCTTCCCTCTACAACCAAATTTAGTGCCACCCCCTTTTCTCTACTTTGTTTTTTTTCTCTTTACCCATGCACCTCCTCTCTGGATCCCAGCTTTCTGGCTTTTAGTTCTTGTGTTTCTCTCAATCTCCCCTTGTTTTCTTTCCTTCCTACCTCTGAAATAATTTAACCTCTTAGGCACAATTTGGCCCTCGCGCCCTCAAACAAACAAACAAAATTTTAGATTATTTCCAAAAATATTTCTCAAAATTCTCAAAGTTTTTCTTTGAAATATGCTAAATTTTCCTTCAAATTTGCCCGTGCAAAATGTCTTAACTATGCCTTTACAAACATGCATGCATTTCTAGAAATTTCAGGCAAAAGTGCTACTGCTCTTTGAGTCTGTCCCTCTCTGAATTTTTAGTATTCTGTATTTGAAACTTGAAAGAGTTTTGTTAGAATTACACCAGGAGTTCAGGGAAGGAATTTTAAGAGGACTGCTTGGTCAAAAGTATTATTTCCCTGAGTAATCAAATGTGCATAATGGTATATGACATCAGTATTCAAAATGAACTTTCACCTTAAGGTGTAATTTTGGTACTTTTTGTGATGTTGGTACTTTCTGTGATTTTGTTACTTTCTGTGATTTTGGTACTTTCTGTGATATTGGTACATTTTGTGATATTGTTACTTTCTGTGATTTGTTACTTTCTGTGATTTTGGTACTTTTTATGATTTTGGTACTTTTTGTGATTTTGGTACTTTTTGTGATTTTGGTTTTTGTGATTTGGTACTTTCTGTGATTTGGTACTTTCTGTGATTTTGGTACTTTTTGTGATTTTGGTACTTTTTATGATTTTGGTACTTTTGTGATTTTTTTACTTTCTGTGATTTGGTACTTTTTGTGATTTTGGTACTTTCTGTGATTTTGGTACTTTCTGTGATTTTGGTACTTTTTGTGATTTTGGTACCTTCTGTGAATTTGGTACTTTCTGTGAATTTGGTACTTTTTGTGATTTTGGTACTTTTTGTGATGTGAGTTTGGTACTTGATGTGGTTTCAGTAATTCATTTGTTTTATTTTTGTATTATTCCATAGTGCTATAATTTATGTATATACTTTGTAAACTGATCTGAAGATAGAAATAAATCAAATCAAATCAAAATTTACACAGTAAGAACCGTCAGGCATGAGAAGAGATCACTTTTAAGTGAAAATTAGATCTAAATTGTGTTTTATTGTGTTAATATGTTTTTGGTTGAGTGTTTCTTAAACTGCCATGGGCAGATCCAGATTTATATGATCCAGATTTATGATAGAGTATAAATGTGCAAGCCCACGACATAACTGAAGATGAATGTACAAATGCCCTGTGCACTTAAATCTTTCAATATACTACAGTAACAACCATCAGGCATCAGAAGAGATCACTTTTAAGTGAAAGTTAGCTCTAAATTGAAAACAATGATGTTAATTTTTGGTTAAATATTTCTTTAACTGTCAGGGACAGATCCATATTTAAAATAGAGTATGTGTAAGTCACGACACACTTGAACTGGGTGGAAAGTGTGGAAGGTTGTCAGGCATTTTAGGTTTTATTTTATTTTGCGACAAGCTAACATTTTTAGCGGCTTGTGCAAGCTTGCGCAAGCATGCTGCAAGCTTGGAGCAAGCATGCTGCAAGCTTGGAGCAAGCATGCTGCAAGATAGTATTTGGAACAAATACTAGCTTGCTAGTTTGCGCAAGCTGCTAACATTAGCTTGCGCAAGCTAGCATAAGATATTTGTTAGCTTGCACAAGCTTGCTGTAAGTTTTGCTCGCTTACACAAGCTCGCAGATAGTTTTTGCTAGCTTGCACAAACTAATTTGTTTCATATATTAGCTTGCAGCATGATTGCTGCAAGCTTGCAGCATGCTTGCGCAAGCTAAAAATGTTATCTTGTCGCAGCGTGCTGCTAGCTTGCTGCAAGCTAATCATATTTCTGTAAGGGAAATTATGAAAAAACCTGATTGATGAAATATTCTTTTTTCGTTACTTCCAAATTGAAAAATATAATGGAGCTGGTTGGAATGTTAGCATAATGCTGATGATTGTGATGTTAGTCAGGGACGTAGCTAGCATGGGGTAGGGACACCGAGGCAATTTCTACAATACTGCAAAAATGTTGTATTTGTTCTATTGACAATAGGCCCTATCCAACACACCAATATAGTAAAAATGGATCTATGTCACTTTGCCCCCACAAAACTTGGGCTTGTTGTGGCCCTGATGCAAGTAATAATGTTCGACCATGCTATTTGTTAAAGTATATTGTCTGAACCTAAAGTTCTTTATCATTGCTAAACTGAAAGCTGTATTCAATAAATGTAACTGGAAATCCTGAATAATTGCTTGTTACTTGGTCATTGACTTGAAATTCTGCCTATATATCATAACTTTAGCAAATGTTGAATTCAAGTATTGATGCTTTCATAATGTTATACCTAGGTATACCAGTTAAGTAATATTGAAATGTCAATTTTTTGCGTGGCTTTTATCTCTAGTAATTTGCAACCTACGCAGAATTAGTGCACTACGGATATTGGGCATTGTGATGCAAATAATCAAACGTAATTGATCGTATAATGGAATAATTATTTTAGGAATAAAGATGGTATAAGGAAGAAGAATATAGAAGTATCACAACACACTTGAAGGATTAGTTAATTCAGTTCTCAAGTAAATCTATGAAAGAGTTTGAAGTCTTTAAAAGCATGTTGTGTGTGCATGCCCTTTATTCCCCAACCGCCACGTTTGGCTATTTTTGACAATTTAGTAAAATGATACTTGACCATCATTGACCTTTAATGCCACTCATACACAGTAAATATAAATGTTGAGTGACCAATTAATCTATGAACAATAAGTGTAGCTGGTATATGAAATGCGTTCTCATAGCTGCAAGGAGGAAAGTAAGGATATCTGCAGGATTTTAAGCATGTCTTTTGGTATGGATACAAAATGGTAAAGATTGAAGACATTTAAAAGTCTTATTCTGTATAGGATATATTAAAGTTTAAAGTTCTTTGGAATTGTGTGTAGAAACGACTGAAATCAGACTAGTTGTGTCATCTTCAGATTCCTCAGTCTTGATGTATTCTATCATATTTTGTCCTCTGTTTTGTTGCTTAAAAACATTGGATATATCAGGAAAGTAGTAGTAACAAGCTATTCAGGGTAATTATTATTTACCATCTGAAGAAAGTTTGAGGGAAAATAATTCAAATAGTGAAAGCTATTTAGGGTAATTATTATTTACCATCTAAAGAAAGTTTGAGGCAAAATAATTAAAATATTGAAAAACTAAAATGAATTTTCTTTAAAATACATTAAGGACAGTGAGCAGGAGGGATCCAGCCTTCCATGGACTTACTACAACAATCATTTCTTCACAAATAAGAAAGCACTTTAAATTAAAATATCTCCTTCATGGAAAAAGACATTTAAGTAGTTTTTTCACCATTTTATTTCTTTTGAAGTCTTCTTTCTATAAGGTAATTACATGGGCGCAATATCTTCCCTTAGTAGAAATGGTCCGTCAATCATTTACAGTTAATGCACATCACCTCAGGCATATGATACACAGATATTATTATCACCAATTTGCAAACAAATTTCTCCCACTAAGACACCTAACACGGATGGGTGATTTAAATCTTAAAAGTGTTCTGATTACTCAGCACTGGCTTTCTGTAATCTTATACACACAAATAACCATGGCTGTGGTGTGCATGGGAATGGCAGAAAACAGTCATTGTTTGAGTTGAAACACAATACACTGAACAGGAAGTCTGGTTGGTACTTGTCATACCTGAGTTTTCAGGATAAACTCGGGTGTCGGGTGAGGATAGGCTTAAAGAGAAACATACTTTTCGGCATGTAAACTTGCTTGACCACTAAACTAAACCTTTCAATAAAGTTGAAGAAAAGAAGATGGTGCTCATTGTTTGTTTACTATGCCTTGACCATTGATTGATTGTGAATTATTTCCTTTACCTGTACATTGACGGTGTTGGTGCATGAACATATCCTGTTGTTAGTCGGCAGCATGTCTATGAATAGGAACATTTATAACACACAAGAATATTGAAGTCATGCAGCCATATTGTTTAGATGTTGCGATAAAATGTCATGGTTTCTAAATGATGTACTTGAAATATTAAAAATCATTGTGTTGAAAAACATTTGAATTTTAAATGGCTGCTTCACGCCAAAAAGCCTATTGTCTATTATTTCTAATATTTCGAAAACTGCGTGGTGAACATATCAAATGGGAGTGGAAAAGTTTTAGCCATGACAGTGTTGAAGGTATTTTCATAAGTTTTAAGTTTCTCCTTAGCTAAGATATTTTTCCCAGAAGTGTTTCAAATTTTAAATTTGTAACATTGCATAAGGCTTAAACATTAAAATAGCAAAGGATAATGGGAAATATCACAAAATGGCGACTTCCATGTAGCCAAATGTTCCCATTTATAGGAACATTTATGTTCCCATTAATAGGCATGCTGCCGGATTGGTAGTGTAGATTAAAGGAATATTTGTGTGAAATTTCATGGTATTAACCTTTACTCTACCAGAGAATTTGAGATTACAAGTGTTATTTTAGGGAACTTTTTTGAAAGGGGGCTTTTTCACAAATTCATTTTCTACTGTAATAAGTTATGTCATTTGAAAGCTAAGACTTTGGACTTTACGTTGGTTTGCATAATTCTCTGATCAAATATGCAAATTCTTGTAAATCAAGTAAATAATTCAGATTATTAGATGTCCTAAAACTGCTATCTTTGTGATATTCTGCTTTCTTGTGGCTAATTAGAAAAAATATTGATAGAATTTATGAATTTTTGAAAGAAGGACCTTTTATTTGATAGTACTCTTAATTTTTTTGAAGCAAGGAAAAAGTTAATATGTCAATTTTTAAATTTTTAACCTAAAAATTGACCTCGGATTTTGCCAATGATCTATTTAGCATAGCATAGCAAGGTTTAAAGTCCTGAAAGCATCCAGTGCTGGACATTATATCAAGACGGCCACGGCTTTCGATAACCTGTTGTGAACTCACTGGTTGCAGACCCACCAGAATTTGGCACTATACTTTCCTATAAACATGCATTGTTCCTTTCTATGATGCACAAAACTAAGATGTTTACACCAATATTTCAATAAAAATGTCATGCAAATGATATGCAAATTAGCTAATTTACCTCATTTATGATGCCCTGGCTTAAAATTGTCAGTTTATGAGCCAATTTCAGCCATTGGAAGCTTTGAAAATGCTTATATTTATTCAGGTTATGCTGAATGTTTTGCAAAAACTTACTTTTGTTGATTCCTGTAGGAATTCTTGTGAAAAGGTACTCAAAAATGGTTTCAGAGCATCAGTAATTATGTTGACATTGCCAAACTTGGTATCCTTCAGTGACAGTTGGTTACCACATATGAAATGTCAACAAAATTTGTCCAAATACAGGAAAATACTTAAGAAAATATAATTGGGGGTGGGGTGGGGGTTCCAGCTTATCTAAATTGGGAAGGGGACCAGGGGAAATTCCATCCCCCTCAAAATATGGCCCTCTTCCAGGATCCAAATTGCTTCAAAGAAAATGATTTTTCACTACATGGGACAGCTTGGCCCCCACCATGAGACTGCTTGTCCCCCACCATGGGTCTCTTGCCCCAACATGTGTTTCTTTTCAACAACATGGGACTCTTTCCCCTTAAAATTTTAATCCTACTCCACTGCACCACAACCTCACAACATGGAATCGAGAATTCGCGAATTAGATATATGGGCACTGTTGCACCACAAATTAAAGATTGATCTGTAAAGTTTCATCTAAAATTACTATATTAAAGACAATTCATGTTAATCACATCGGATTCTAGTGACCCATTTACTTGTTTATAATCCTTACAAGTAAATAATACCAGCTAAATTACACTTGTTTTTGCCTAATTTTTAACGGATCAGAACTAGCGTTAATTAGCTATGCCTCACGTTAAGCCTATCGAGTAACGTTAGTAAGCATGAAGTTTAAAAAATGCACCTGCGATTTTAGAAATTTGAAAAAAATCATTTCACCTGGTTGTGATTATCTTTAGACCTCTACTGGGTTGGGTCCAGTACTAAAAGATCTCCATCACTGGCGATAGCCTTCTGACATTTCCTAATCCTCAGTTTCACTTTCAAACAAGATTCAGGATACACATTCTTTTGTCGTCTCAACGTAAATGTCAAAAAATTTAAAAATAACTTGCTATAAAACCATGATTGAGGGGGTAAGTCATGTTGTTGAAAGCAAGTTGTTTTTGCTACAGAATGGTGTTTGAAACATTTTATTACGATATAGGGGTGGATCACACGATTTTTTAACAAGAAGGTTAAAAAATATTCCAAAAATCACAAAATTCTACATAATTTAAAAAGAATGACCAGGTATGAACAAATTTTGATTAGATTTGGACTATTTGACTTGTCTACATATTATACATAAAAAGAAAATATCTTAATTGATTTTCTAAGCAATTTTTGTAAATTTTTCAAAAATATGCATTTTTTGGGACATTTTAAACAAAAAGTGAAATTTTGATTGTTTGGACAAAATTTCCACAAAAATTTGGTATAGACCCCCCAAAAATTAAAATCTTATGAAAGATCTTTTGAGAAAAAGGTTTAGTAGTTCCAAAACGGCGATATTATCGTCGTGTGGTAGAGTAAGGGTTAAAGAGGCATAAGTGAAAAATCCATGTTAGTGTCCACTTAGGAGTTATACATTTCAAAATTAGTCACATCAGTTGTAAAGTAGCCTATATAGTGATCTCATAACTTCTAAGAAAACTTTTCATGTGTATTTCTTGGAAAATTCATTCTCATTTTGTTCTTACTAAGAATAGTAGGTACATGAATAGGTGGGCAATCACCCATATACTCTTCTGAATGCGTGTTATATTACATCTCCATGACAAACCAAAACAACAAATATATCCAATAAAGAGGTAATTCATTTTGGAGGAAATGCATCAAAGTTGTCTTGACAATGCAGCTACATACGACATTTAACCGTTGAAATAGACTTATTGTACCAGTGACTTTTCAACATACTATGGTAATCTTGTAAATACAATGTTAAACTTCTAAATGAAATAATTGGTATCAAAAATGAAAATTAATGTTGATTTAGTTTGATTTATTTTTTGAATTTAGGAAAATCACCAATTTTGGTGAGCATAATTCTTATTTCAGTCTTAATGTATCAGACAATTCTTCCTTCATGGGTTTGACAGCTTTTCCAATTTGAAATAGCCAATTTCCGGAAAACTAATTTATATACTTTACTTAGCCGTACTGTGTCTCTTAATTGTTTAATGTTTAAATTTATTGTCCAATCAAAAACTTGGGGAATCTTGGTTGTCTGTACAATTTGCACGATATGGGACCAAACGTATTGAAATATGTTTTCAAATGCACTTATCGTACATTATTCAAATTGACAGTTTGAAAAGGTCTATAGTAATGTTGTTTACATCATATGTTTTGAATGTTTGTGGGGGTGTGGGTAGGGTGCAGCTGTAGCACGGATGCTTGTAGTAATTAATATTTACCACATGGTGTAGCTCTTTCATCAAATGTAAGACGTGCAAAAACCAAACTTTGTAATATGGCCACACAGCTCTCAAGCTAAGCTAACCTATATTTCTTGTGTTTTTTCTTCCATTTTAGCCCAATTTGAGTGTACAGGGGAATGGGAAAACTGCCCCACCTCAGGGGTGTGCATAGCACCGCTGTGGAGGTGTGACGGAGGAAACGACTGTGGAGATTCCTCTGATGAAGATGTGAATTATTGCTGTAAGTCCTTTTGTTAGGACCTAAATTATCACTGGGAGCTGAAGGAAGAAGGTGTTGGAGGAGGGACGGGGGGGGGGAAGGGGGAAGAAATGCTTATCAGGACTTACCAAGATATTGAAAGAGATCCAAATTCAACCACTCATAGCATCATTTCCATCAACTTACTATCACATGGGGTATAATCAAGTTTTGGAAATTTTCTGTCAGGTACATGTATCTAGATGTTTACCAAACATGATTGCATAAAGATATCAAAAACACTGGATTCACTTACAGACTTTTGAAACTGTTCAACTGATTACATCACAAATTTGCATACTTTATTGAATAATTAGACCTGAGAATATCAAACGCTGTAAATGGAACAATTTGTTACAGTTTTGAGCAATCTGTTTTCAATTGCTTTTCAGTGCATTTTACGTTGGAATAATGTTTACATCACTTGCAATAGTCTTTAAATATATTTAAAATATTATTTGATAATACTATATATCTACAACATGTAAACTTATTACAACATTTATTCTACTCTCTCCCATCTCTCTCAAAATAAACGGCAACCTTACATGTTTTATATTCTGTGTTTCCTTTTATTCCATTTCCTTTCATGTTTTATATTCTGTGTTTCCTTTTATTCCCTTTCCTTTCTTCAATCACCATTCATTTCCTATTTATGTTATTTAATGTTAAAAGTTGCTTTTGAATCAAGTTATCCTCTGCATGTTTTGTATTTTTGTTGATGTGCTAGCTGTTTAGCGCCACTAAAGCAAACTAAATATTTCAAATCATTAAGATTAGGAAAATTAGCTCCTAGAAGATTTTACCAATTGTAGCCATGTGCAATATATTTATATGTTGCAGCACTCGAACCAATAATAATTGTACTTCCTATCCACAGTAAGCAAGACATGTCCAGATACATTGTTCCAGTGTGAAGTAACCAAAGGTGCCTTTCACCATATGCTTTATGTGACAAGAAATATGATTGCTCAAACTCATCTGCTGAGGATTCTTCCGACGAGCCTCCAGGATGCTGTAAGTATGGTGTAGAGGGCATGCTAGATGCTTGGGCCCTTAAAATCAACTTTATTAAGAGCCTTTGAGCAGCCCGAAAATAAGCAATTGAGTTTATTGATTTTCTCAAAAAGGCGAAGATGAATTTTAAAAAGGTGCAGCAAAATGTTTTAAATATCTATTTACTATCTGTCTCCAAAATTTCAGGATATCTTGTGAAATTTTGGACAATCCGGAGCGGAAAATAAGAAACCCAATACGTTTAGTGTGGGCTAGTCAAATGCGATAACCTAATACATAAAAGTGCCCAATTTTTTTGGTATTTCAAAGTATCCATTTTTTGCTTTGCTCCCGGACTGACTAAAACACTTTTAATTTTTGTCAGAGAAACCCTTTTACTTTCATACTGAAACAGATGCAGTGTGGAAAATGTCCTGTAGTGTATAACAGAAATCTGCACACTGCATAAAAAATTATAAAAAATTACAAAGAAAAATTGATTTAACAATGTTGATGCAGCACTTGTACAGTACTTTCCTACAATCAGTTACAAAGTGGTTTACACCATTATCTTGCCATCTCACATACTGAAGGTGTTCTCAAAAAAAGCTGATAATTAAAATTGTGTAGAACTTCTAATTTATCTAGGGTTTAAATAAGTTAATATATCATGTGAAGCTATCAAAAACTGTTGATGGAAGATTTTTATGCCAGTATTTTAGTACCAAGCGAAATTCATAGTACCTTTTGGCTTACTGGCCATAGGTAAAATTCCCAAAAAAAATCTTGTATGTAAAGTGTGTTTTCTGCCCCATGAATGTATTTCCTTGTCACGGGTATCTCTGATGCCTGTCAAATGCCAATGTGAACACAAATGCAGCATTTTCCATTAAACCAACATCAAATCACCATCAATTGACCTTTAAAAATGTAGTCTTCATGGAATGGCGTGTTTCATCTGACACCTCCCCTCCCCACCACTTAAAAACCCCTTTAAAACACCTTTTTCTAAGCATTATAATAATGCAAGTTTCCATATTGTAAGAACTATTTTTTTCATGCCTTATTATACCCAATCCTCTACAAATTTTAAGTCATTTTACCTGCAAGAACCTTCATTTCGGTGGGTACAGACTTTTAGACTCTGCTAGAAGCAATGAATAAACTAAACTCAGATAGTTCAGTGATTTTACACATCAGTAATTACACTCCCAATCATCTATATGCACACAATTGAACTTATTGTGAAGAGCTAGTTATTGTGGATTTGGTTACTGCAGGATCAAGTCATGCAATGTAATGTGGGGCTGGGGATTCATTTGGACTTCTAAAAGAATGTTTTCATCAGTGAGTTATAAACACTGGTGAGTTTGGCTGCATTGAACTGACAATTTATAACCAGAGTTATTCATCATGTTTATATCACATCATCGTAATTCTTGTATATTTTCCCCCTTGCATTATTATGCATGACCATGTTTACAAAAGAGAGTGGCTAAATGCCAACAAAAACAAGTCCATGTTTATTTAACATTTTGAATCAAGCAGTAAAAACTGACATCAAAACTGCACAAATGTTTTGTAAATAAGTATTACTGCAAAGATTATTTATTCATGAGAATTTGACAATTAATAATCTCTGAGGTTTAATCAACGCGGATGAATTTCCAAGTACTCAGCTGCGAGCTATAGCTCTATGGAGCTATAGTGCACTAGTCTGCATTATATTACACTCGCAGTGTTGGCAGTGTAATTAGATTGTAGCTGTGCCAGGCCAAGCAAATAATGGTATGATATTTGGTTGCCCTTGCTCTGGCGAGGCGTGTGATGTGCAACCGTCGATTTCGGTCAAAATTGCAGCTCGAACTAAACTTAGCCAAAAATTTGAAAAATTGTCTTTTATTTGCTGAGTTTAGAGTTTGAATGCAATACAACATTCCTTCAAAAGTGAATGCTGTATTGAAAAAAAGTGTGGCACATAACTATACCCTGTCATGCACCTTGTGCCAAATGCTATGTATGTATGTTCAAGTTCATTATGTAAAAACGCTGAATTTCATTGATATGCATTGTGGGCGGGGTTTAATATCATTTTGCTAAAAAAAGCTTGTAAACATTGTATCTCAAGAACAGTAAACTGGATTTATGTCATGTTTGATACACAGATAGCCCATGGTCCGTAGATGTGCCCTATTGTTTTTGCTGATGATGTCATACATACTAAAGAGTAGGCGGGGCTTAATGTAAAAATCTTGAAATGTTAATATTTTAGCAACCGCATGTCTGTTTTGTGTCATTTAGTATAAATATGATGTTAGCTGATGTGTCAATGTTCATGATGTAAAATAATTGAATTTCATTAATATGCATAGTGGGTGGGGTTTAATATGATTTTGCTAAAAAAAGCTTGTAAACACAGTTTCTCAAGAACGGTACACTGGATTCATGTTATATTTGGTACACATATAGCCCATGGTTCGTAGATGTGCCTATTGTTTTTGATGGTGATACCATGTATATTAATGAGTAGGCGGGCTTAATGTAAAACTCTTGAAATGTTCATATTTTAACAGCCATATGTCTGTTTTATTTCATATTTGGTATATTTATGATGTTAGCTATTGTGTACATATTCATGATGTAAAAACATTGTATTTCATTCGTATGCGTAGTGGGCGGAGCTTAATATGATTTTGCTGAAAACTTGTAAACACGGTATCTCAAGAACGGTAAATTGGATTCATGTCATATTTGGTATGCAGATAGCCCGTGGTCTGTAGATGTCCCTCATTGTTTTTGGTGGTGATATCATGCATATTAATGAGTCGGCTGGGCTTAATGTAAAATTCTTAAAATGTTCATATATTAACAACCGCATATCTTCTTTTTGTTTCATATTTGGGATAATTATGTTAGCTGGTGTGTCCATGTTCATGATTTTAAAAACGTTGAGTGGGTGTGGCTTAATATGATTTAGCTGAATAGAGCTTGTTAACACAGTATCTCAAGAATGGTCAACTGGATTCATGTCATACTTCGTACACAGATAGCCCATGGTCTGTAGTTGTGCCCAATTTTTGGTGGTGATATGCATATCAATAAGTGACAATTTTGAAAAAGTGCTAAATGAGCAACTGTATGTCTATTTTGTGTCATATTGAGCATGATAATTTTGTTGGTTATTTTGTACATGCTTATGTTATCAGCAGATGTCATTGATTTGCATGGTGGGCATTGCTAAATGTGAATGACCTAAATGTAAAGTAAACATGCTGCATGTCATGAACGGTATATCAGATTTATGCTATATCAGGGGTCATGGTCTGTACATATGTTCTAATGTTGTGGTGGTGATGTCATGAATATTAATGAGTAGGCGGGGCTTACTGACAAATTCTTGAAATAGAATAAACAAGCAACCGTTATTGCATCAGACATGCTATGATAATGTTGTTAGTTATTGTGCACATGCTAATGTTGTCAACATTTTGAATGAGCTGCATGGTGTGTGTGGCTTATGAATAAATATCATAGAACAAATATTTCATGATAGGCCTATTGCAATGACATGACAGTTAATACAATTATGCAAATCAATCAGCTAATGAAGAAAAAAAAGCATCGGAACCACAAAACCTTTTGGTTCTGCTTAGTTGTTACACATATGATTAATAGAATTTAAATGCGGAACAAATATGTTTTTGTAAGGTGTTAAGAAGTGTTATCCCATTTTATTCTTTGGAATAGGATGTGAATATTTCATTATGCTTAAAAATAACTTCTTTGTATTATTTGAGGGTAAGGAAAGGGTGTGTGCTTTCATTTGTATTCAACTGAAAATTGATTGCAAGGGGATCTGGAGGGAAACTACGGTGGATGGAAAAGGGCAGATTTTGGTTGGTTGTCAATTATTTTCTAAGTTCAAAAGCTTTGGTTTTTTTTGTTGTTGTGTCCCCTTCAAACAAGCTGACGACATTTGGAAAACCAAAGGATACTTGCAGAAGCCTGATAGCAAGAATTTAGATTTCTTGTCAGTTCATATCTTGTATTGGGTGAAGTGAATTTCAAGATTACCAACAGCAAACATTTTCAGGTGGATGAGCAAATTCATCTATTGAAGATATATGCTATAATTTGCATTACTAATCATGTAAATTGTACTTCTGATGAATGACAATTATAATTCCAATGTGATGTACACTAGGTATGAAACATGGTGGCAAGTCTTGATGTATAACAAATATGGTTATTTTTTTTTTAAGGGGCGGTAATTCCATTGCACATCATTTAAAAAGTCCATAATCAAAAGTTGGATAGGGCCATTATTTACAGACTAGTAACCTAGCTGTACCATATTGTATGCTTATTGTTATGCATACATTAAATATCTCTTTGATTTTGCAGTAACGGGTGAAATAGAGTGTCCTGCCGGAAGCTTCAAGTGTAACAATTCACGATGCGTGGAACTAACCTGGATATGTGATGGTGAAGATGATTGTGGAGATGGAAGTGATGAAGGTGGTGCCTTCAGTTGTGGTAAGTCATCAGGCTATAATTTCTGGGAGCAGAGGGACTTATCACTCCCCCTCCCCCACCCCTTACTTTTAGGCAGAATTTAAAAATATAAACACAAGTTTATAACAACAAAAAAACACTTTATGTCCCATACTATTTGAAGGAGAAGTACAAGCCTATAAGTCATCCTACAATGTGTTTACTTTTTGTATTTTATAGAACAAGAGGGGAATTCAACTCCCATCATCCTCCCAAGCTAGTATTGCAGCCAACATGTATGATATTGCTACTAGTAGTGCCTTCACTCAATATTTCTTAAATAGTGTACACACTATATCACGCTTAAACCATTCCTGAACTAAACTCTGTACGTACTGTAGTGCATGTATAACTGTACACTGTATGTATGAAGTGTGGGGCCAGTGATGCGTGAATTTTCGGTGGCTTTGAGATGTTCGATTTTCCAACATGTGGAAAATCAGAAGATCGTTGATGTGAAGGTGTGAATATTTCATGTCATTCATTGTTGATGCAGTTTTTTATTTTGTTGTGCATATTTTTGTTGTATGTTTGCATATTTTGTTGATTGGTCACCAAATTGGCCAGTTGATGACAGTTCTAAAGTACTGTGTGGCACAATGAATTTACATGTTGCTACATATCAACTTGAGTGTATCTGCTATACTCTTAAAACCTTTTGCATTTGTCAACTGCATGGATATTTTCTGATAGCTTTCAGATATCGTTGAACAAAATTATCATCAACCAAACCTGTTCTTTTCAGTTGTGCTGATATGCTGAGATGTTGTCCAGAAAAACCCTCTAGATAAAACTATCTTCTTCCTTCATCATGCGTCCCTCTACAACCATATTTAGTCCTCTCTCCCACCCCCATATCTCTACTTTGTTTTTTCACCCATACACCTCTCTCGATCCCAGCTTCCTGACTTTTAGTTCTCATGTTTCTCTCAATCTCCCCATTTCCTTTCCTTCCTACCTCTAGAATGATCTAACCTTTCAGGCACAATTGAACCTCATTGTCGTGGTGCCGTTAAGCCCATATCAAATAAATAAACTAATGTATTCTTCATTTTGCAATCTTGAAATGTGCTGCCACTGTTTTGCATTTTAAATTTCCTGTTTGCATCCCAGGGGGGCACTTCCATATGTGAGTTATATATACATGAGCCGCCCGAGCAGCTGTCTTTTTTCAGCATTTCTTTAAAGCAGGTATCAAAAATCCCAATCTCTCATACTGCTAGTCTCAAAAAAATTGCATATTTTTTATATTGCAGGTTTCAAAAATCACTTATTTTCGTACTGCAGTATCAAAATCATAAACTGTCATACTGCAGTTACCAAAAATATCTCTCATACTACTGCGGTCCAATTTTGAAAATCTGGGTGGTACATACCTACCACTTTAGTATGGAAGTACCCCAGGGAGGGGGGGGAGGGTTGCATTGCTAATTTATCTGTAGATTTTTAAACTGCAATATAACTTCAGCAACTGACAATAGCTAGGATGGGTTTTTTTTATATATTTGTTTTATCTCTGTCGGATTTTATTTTCTCTCAAGTCTCTGAATTCCTTTGTTAAGGATTTCCTTTTGTTTAATGCAAAGGATGGTTATTTAAAGGAATATTTCCATGGTTTTTGTAAAACTTTATTTGAAAGAGCATAATTTGTTAAGCCATTTTGGTACAAAAATCAGGTTGATATCATATTCTGTTCAGGAGATATGGATTTTTAAAGATTTCCCAATTGCATTTTAAAAATTTTGTACAGTATGATGAATGCATGTTTTATGATGTCCTAGAGACAATTCTATTGCAAATGTTTATGTATTTCTTTGAATGTTAATTGGTTGTGTCTGTATGATTAGAAACAATTTTTCAAAAGTTATTGAAGTAGGGTGTATGGCAATGTATATGGCAATGTATATAAATACCTGACTTTTATCTTAAATTTCTAGCAGGTTTTATTAATAAAAAAGGATGATAGATTTTAATGAAATACATCAACTTTGTGGGAGAATGTGTTGCTGTGATGTCATACTGAGCCATTTCCTATTCATTTAGTGGCATTTTCTGTGAACCTTAAAATCTCCTGGTAGGAATAACATATCAACATGATTTTTGTACTAAAATTCTCTTATGAAAGGTTACAAAAAAACCTTTAAGATTTACCAGAAATAATCTTATCATACTTTTGCTTTCTTTCATTCCATGCATCATATGTAATAATTTTGCACATCATTATTAGACTGATGGTTCTGAACAGCTGTATGTAAACATTTGAAACACTCCATAGTATTCTTTTCAGTAAAGGTGAATATTGGTCATTTTGATGCCAATTTTGTTAAAGGTGTATGGACAGGTATAGGCAACATCAGCTAATTTGATTTGAAATCTCCTTAAAACTATGAAGCAAGCAAACTATTTCATCAAAATTGATTACAAATTGGCCATTTTACAGCTTTTTTAAGATTTTTGTTGCAAATATGCCAATTTTGTGTTACTCTTGTAATGTATAAATGCCACATAGTCTTAATTTTCTTCTGTAAATTCATTGTTTTTTAACCCTCTGCCATTTCTGTTTAAAAAAACGAAGATAATTTTAATAAAGAGGATTTGATTTTAACCTTATCCCAACCAATTCCAAGCTGGAGAAGGCAGTTTGAACATTTTTATGGTTTGAAATTAAGCGAAGAAATAAAAAGAAAAACAAAAGCATTTTGGGGCATTTTCCTGTTCATACAGTCATCACTTTTTTTCAATAAATAAAAAAATCATCAAACTTCGATTACTCATAACTTGAAACTACACATGCTATTTTTAAAATTCAAAGACTATTAACCTCAGAAATGAATGCTCTTTGTGGTCAGTGGTTGATCCGAAACTTTTTGTACCTGCCCATATACCTATAACAAAAAGTGAGGGGGGTCTGGTTCCCCCTCCCCCCGCTCTTTTCGGTCAGTGGTCGATCAGAAACCTTTTGTATCTGTCCATATACCTATAACAAAAAGTGAGGGGGGTCTGGTTCCCCCTCACCCTGCTCTTTTTGGTCAGTGGTTGATCAGAAAACTTTTTTACCCATCCATATATATACCTATAACAAAAAGTGGGGAGGGGGGAGTGTCTGGAGCCCCCTGCTCTTTTTAGTCAATGGTTGATCATAAAACGTTTGTACCTGTCCATATACCTATATGATCAGAAAACTTTTGTACCTGTCTGTATACCTATAACAAAACGTGATGGGGAGGTCTGGATCCTACCTGCTCTTTTCGGTCAGTGATTGATTAGAATTTTGTTTGTACCTGTCCATATACCTATAACAAAAAGTGATTAGGAAGGGCGGGTGGGGGCAGGGGCGGGGCGACGGTCAGTGGTTAATCAGAATTTTTTTGTTCCTGTCCATATACCTATAACAAAAAGTGATTAGGAAGGGGAGGTGGAGCTGACGGTCAGTGGTTAATCAGGGGTCAGGGGTGGGGCGGGGGAAAACGGTCAGTGGTTGATCAGAATTTTTTTTGTTCCTGTCCATATACCTATAACAAAAAGTGATTAGGAAGGGGGGAGGGTGGAGCTGAACGGTCAGTGGTTAATCAGATTTTTTTTTGTACCTGTCCATATACTTATAACAAAAAAAGAGAATTGATTGTTTAATTGTGATTAGTTTTCGCCATTTAATCTGTATGCCCCAACCAGTGGTGTAGCCAGCAGTAAAAAAGTAAGGGGATCCGAAAAGGTCCTAAATCCCCTCTTAAGACCAAGTGTTCAAATTTAGCCCACTTTTGAGGGCCATCTTAATTTTTAATGCAAAAGAGTATAAAAAACAAAGATCATCTCAATTTTTGAAAATTTCATAGAAGAAGTGTGTGTGTGTGAGGGGGTCTGGATTCCCCCCTTCCCCAACCCCAAGACTTGTAATATTTTAGACTATTACAAGGAAGTATTGCAAGTTGTTTTGCTGGATTTTGTGTTAGTCAAGCTTTCATGAGATGTCCCCTCATTATATTCTAGGAACCACCTTTCGCAGTAAAACTGTACACCAACCTCTAAAACCTTAACAGTCCCACCCATATTCTAAGCTCTTGTCCAAAAATTGTACTTTTACTATAAAATATATATATATATATATATATATATATATATATATATATATATATATATATATATATATATATATATATATATATATATATATATATATATATATATATATATATATATATATATATATATATATATATATATATATATATATATATATATATATATATATATATATATATATATATATATATATATATATATATATATATATATATATATATATATATATATATATATATATATATATAAAATTGAGACTTAACCAGGGTACATTGATGAATGCCTGCCCTTTTGCCTTATCAGATGCTGACCTTCCTTTTCGCTCCATGTCTCCTTTTATTTTGATCTCATTTCTCTATCCACTCAGATTTATTTTTACTTCTTTCCTTTTCCCTTTCGCACCATCCATTTATTATATTTTTTAAATAGATTTGACTTCAGCCATAATTTTTTGTCAATACAACTTAACTTTATTTATATGATCCTTGATCTTTAACACTGTAAGGTACAGATCTGATAATTAAGGCTATTTCAAAGGTTAATAAGATATCTGTGCCCTCATTTACTCATGTTATTTCCATCAAGAAAAGTAATTTGCATTGATACGATGTAACCACAAATATGCAACTTTTGGTTCTTCCCTCTTCCTTCTGTCCATTACTCTGTGTCATTATGTCTAGAATTGACTGTTTTTATGCATGTAAGTCCATTAATGCATAGGTGTTTATTCTATATATTTGTATGTACTAAGAAAAGATGTTATCAGAATAAATACTAGTGATTTTTGCATTTATTGTGTGTGTAATTGTAATTTGACTTGTCTACTCCAGATGACCATTCTTGTGGAGAAGACTATTTTACATGTCATTCACCTAGACCGGGAAGCAAAAAGTGCATTGACCTAAGCATGGTATGTGATGGTTTAAGCCAGTGTGAAACAGCAGAAGATGAACACCAGGAATGTGGTAAGGCAACCTAAATTTGATAGCAATACATTTTGTCCTGAACTTCAGGTGGAAAAAGGGCAAGGGTGAGATGGCTTCACGTAGAGTGGGAAGGGAAAAGTGCACTGACTTAAGCATGGTTTGTGACAGTTTCAGCCAGTGTGAGACTGCTGAAGATTAACAACAGGGTTGTGGTAATTAGGCAGGCTGAGTGTTACCAGTGGCGGCGATTTCTTTTCAACATTGGGAGGGAGGGGGGGACGAACCCAGACAGTAGTGTACAAACCCAGATGGTAGTGTAACCAGTATATAGGCTTTATATAAGACTTACATTTTTAAGGAGGTGGGCCATAAGCATATATTTTTTTCCCCAACAAAATTATTAGGGCGGGGATGGGGGACACATAAAATTGATTTGCAAAAAAGATGACACAAATGTACCTATACGTGATCATATTATTCTCTTTTACATACTTTGAAAGTAAATAATAAAGTTGAATGTTTAAAATGAACCTAATTTTCTTGTAAATATAACAGCACCTTTTATAAGGATGTATGCATACAGTTTGTCTATGAATGTGCCAAGAAGAAATATGAAGGTAGCACAGAGGTGTTGCTTGGATTCAGTCAAACATTTGCTTTGTCTCCTTTTTGTTAGTTCGCAGTCTGTGCAAACATTAATTTCCATTGTACGCTCATGGATATTTGATACATACTCTGCATGTTTAAACTGTATACTCCAGCGCGTGCACTCAGGTCATGTAGATCTTCAAGTCTTGTGGTTACCACGAACAAAAACTGTCAGTTATGGTGACAAATCTTTTAGAACAATAGCATCAGCACTCTGGAACAACCTTCCAAGTGATGTCCGAGACTGTTCAGATTTGAACACCTTTAAATCTTTAGTTAAAACACATCTATTTAAGTTAGCATATGGATTAACTTCTAATCATATTAATTTATATCATATTTCATGTACAGTGCTTATGAGCATGTTTTTTTCCTTAAACTTTAGCACTATAATATTCGGTATAATAATATAATAATAATAATAATGTTACCTTTCTTTATCTGAACTAGACCGAAGACCATGTGAAAGGACTGAATATCGTTGCGGCAATGGGTTATGCATTCTGTTGCCTTGGCTTTGTGATCATGACAACGATTGTGGTGATGCAACTGATGAAGGGTCATGGTGTGGTAAGTTGATTTTAATCCAGAAAGATGTAAAAGAAACAAAATTAGGAAGAAATTACTCAACATCTTGGTTGGATACAAAGATATTTGAGTTCAAAGTGTTGTCTTGTGTGTAAAAGTGAATGGTGTGCAAAAGTCAATGGTAGATAATGGGCACCCTCACTTTCACTTTCTAAACAATTGGTAATGTATTTTAACAAAGAATGATTTCAGTTTTTAACTAAATGGAACTTTTTCTTTCAACTTTCTTCGGGTAAATTATAATTACCTTACTAGATTATGTTTACTATGCTTTCATGATGTATGAAGATCTCAGGAAAAAATGTACTTAAATACATAAAGACTGAGAAATGTGAGGAGTGATATCACAACTAGTCTGATTTCAGTCATTTCTATACAGATGAGACTATATGAGCTTTAAATCATAAGTATCTTCTTAAAACGGAATATGATTTTTGAATGCTCTTTACACACCATTTTGTTGCTTTAGCACTGAACTAATCCTAATTGAGTCATAAAGACTAAGAAAGTAGAACCAATTGAACAAACTATTGATTTGAATGTGGGTTAGCATGGTGTGCACTTTTGACTTGCTGACATAATGGCCCTTTTGAAAAGTTAATGCAAATCGCAATGTGACCCAATTTGAATATTATCAAATTAGTTTCACAGGTGATATACCCGGGGGTGTTTATTTGCTCTTTGAATATGATTAGCATTTGAATTAAAGATTTAATTGATGTATATATGTAGATAAAAGGCAAAAGTGCATGGGTTCTAGCAGAAATAAGGTGATGATATTATGAGTAATGTATGTATAACAAAAGAAAATAATTCTCAGAAATTTACACTCAATGTGTGTTTATACCAGGTGTAACAGTATACATGCAAAGTTAGTGAAGGGATGCAAATATAAACTGTGTCCAACTATTGCTTTGTTAATGAACATTCATTTGCTTGATATCAATTAATGTTGGTTATTTGTTGTTGGAATGTGGGACAGTCTGGAATATGCATTATTAGCGGTGAGGGGATTTGTATTGTTTCCAATGTCTAGTTTGTCATATGTGAAGCAATATTGTTTGGCATAATTTTGCTTGAATGTTATTATACATTTTTCATGCTGCTTGACTCGGCTTGACACACATTATCTTAAATTAAATGTTGTATTACAATCCAGGATGTAGTTCTGAAAATGTGTAGGGGCTGGGGGAGGGAGGGTACAGGTTGGAAAGGGGTTAAATGGCATTCTTTTATTGGCAGTGACAAGTCAGGGCTTCTCCTTTCTTTGTTATTCAATTGATAGAACTAAAAGAGGTGTTATAGTTATAAAGACTGCAAGCTTTTACATGTTTTCTGAGTTACTGGGTGAGGTAACCTTGAGCTTTATGTCTTAAAATATCTTGGAAAACTCAAAGATATTTTGAAGTTTGTAGTGCTAATGAAAACGTAAGTGCATCTTTCAAAGCTCAAGTAATTTGAAATCATCTGCCCCTGCTACCCTGTTTCTGTATATACTTCTGTCTGTAAGCCCATTCTCTATACTAGTTTTGAATAGTTGAGCATACTATCCTTTTGACAGTTCTACTTCTTTATATTTTAGGGAAAGATTTGCTTAAATATGGGGAGAGTTAATTAAACTCACTAAATACTGGTACTGCTTTTAGGTTTCTTTTTAGATCAAGTGAAAAAATTTCGAGCTAACCCAACCATCTTTGTATTGTTCGAATGTTAAGGTACATGACACATGGAGATTTTTGATTGGTTGCTGCTTAATGTAGTTTGAGCATCTCAGTAGTAGAGTAGTTTGACCCTTGGATATTTTTGATTGGTTGCTGCTTGATGTGGTTTGAGCATCTCAGTAATAGAGTGGTTTGACACATGGATATTTTTGATTGGTTGCTGCTTGATGTGGTTTGAGCATCTCAGTAATAGAGTGGTTTGACACATGGATATTTTTGATTGGTTGCTGCTTGATGTGGTTTGAGCATCTCAGTAATAGAGTGGTTTGACACATGGATATTTTTGATTGGTTGCTGCTTGATGTGGTTTGAGCATCTCAGTAATAGAGTGGTTTGACACATGGATATTTTTGATTGGTTGCTGCTTGATGTGGTTTGAGCATCTCAGTAATAGAGTGGTTTGACACATGGATATTTTTGATTGGTTGCTACTTGATGTGGTTTGAGCATCTCAGTAATAGAGTGGTTTGACACATGGATATTTTTGATTGGTTGCTGCTTGATGTGGTTTGAGCATCTCAGTAATAGAGTGGTTTGTTGAACTTTCGTAAATGAGGAAAGCATGATATATCTGCGACTTCAAATCATTGATTTACTTTAAATATGCAATTGAGTAGGGTGAAACTTTGGAAAGCTCTGACTAGCTATAGGTTTATGTAACAAATAAGGAAATATTTTTAGTAAACAATAACAATACATTATTTATCAGCCCCTATTTGTCAAGCTGATGATGTTTAAAAGGAAAAGAATTATTGTATAGTATTTGTTAAATTATTTTGTATTGTGTGAGAGACATCCGATCCTTAAAAAGTGAGTCTCGTCTCAGTAAAATTGGGATGTTCATATCTTTCACATCATATTCGGTTGTGGATTCGTTTTAATTAAGTACCTACTGTACGTATTTGTTTATATATACAGTGCTAGTCACTTCCGCTGTGGTTATTGATTAGTTGTCGGTATTTGTGTCTAACCAATCAGAAACGTTGACTTTTATTGTATATTATTGTCCATCTTAACACGATATCTGGCCTTTAAGTTAAAAAAGTTTTGACCTGTCAAGTTGTGTTAGGTCGTTGTTACTTAACTTTGGATCATGATCCCCAGACGATAAACCACCTCAACAATTATTAAAAAATACAATGTCACGGTCATGTGTCCTACTTTAGCAAGATCCACTGCATGCGATCTGATCACTGGGCATCAGTGAACAGTAAGTCATTGTGGGTCATTGAAAAATCAGTGAAATCTTACTTTAACAATTCACAGGACTAACATGACTGCAGGTCACTGATATGTGTTTGCACACTTTATTTTGAGACTATCATTGGTGGATTTGATCAGGTTCAAGCAACTGAGATCAGAACCAGTGAGTGTTCTCACAGAAAGAAAGAACAAAATTGCCGTGGGTCTGATCGCTAGCCTGTACTCTAGTGACAAAACACGATCTTAATTCTTCTAAAAATAAATTTGGGAAAAATCAACTTGTGACTTTTAAAACTTTCACGATCATTTGTAAATAATATGTGAATTTGAAAGCAATGGGTAAATTCATAATCATTTAAGAGTGTTGACTGTTTGGTTTTACAAACCATTTTTTAAAATGGAAACAGTTTGGAAAGTATTTGGAATGAAATATCTCCCTTGGCAGAGAGTTGGGGATGTCCGCAGGGGTGTCGGAAGGGACACAGGGCAACGGGGGCACAGTAATTGAAGGGCACTTTGGATTTTCAAAAAGGGACACTTTTGTCAGTCGTCGCAAAAGTGGGGGCATGCGCCCCTTGGCCTGCGATTCCTACATGTATGGTTTTAGCATAGGTGGGATTTAGGGGGAGCAAGGGCATACTTGCCCCACCCCAACTTGTTTTCCAAATATGTACTTTTGTATGGTGGTTCTTTTTGTATCTGAGCATGATTTTTCCCCCTCCCCCACACTTTTGATTGTTTCCCTCACTTTTGGTAGGCGAATCCCACCTATGGGTTTGAGATTGGGGAGCCAGGACCAATGTTGGCAATTGCACATCGGGCAAATAGGTAAAAGGCCTACTTTTGAATTTTATTCGAGGCCATGCCCCCCTCCCACAATGGCCCCGGTGTTGGGCATCTGGTGTATGACATGCTTTAATTCAGTAATTGTGTCAAATAAATACTAAATTTATGGTACATCTTCTATGTACTATGTAGGATTTGTGAGTGGATTTCTATTTGTATTCAATCTTCAAGAATGACTTACAATAATTGTATGTAACTTTCAAAAGGGCAGCTCCTGCCTCGGTCCACCGTCAACTTTCAAAAGGATACCTCCTGATCCTATCCGCCCCCAACTTTCAAAAGGGCGCCTCATTGCCCCTGTGGTTCCAATATAGCTGGATGTCCCCATGCCCCCCCTTACAGAAATGGCGAGCTCGCCGCGAGCTCGTATTCAACCTCTTTAACGAGCTCGCGACAAGCTCGTCAAAGTGTTAAAACGAGCTCGCGGCGAGTTGCAATTGGAACCTTTACGAGCTCGTGGCGTGCTCGTCAAAATGGCGAGCTCGTCAAAATGGCGAGCTTGTCAAAATTGCGACCTGCGTCAAAATGACGAGCTCGCTCTGACTCTCAATTGAAACCTTTACGAGCTCGCGGCAAGCTCGTCTAGCTGACGAGCTCGTGAGCTTCGTCTCTCTGACGAGCTCGCCACGAGCTCTCAATTGGAACCTTTACGAGCTTGCGGCGTGCTCGTCTAGCTGACGAGCTCGCGGCAAGCTCGTCTCTCTGACGAGCTCGCGGCGAGCTTGTCTCTCTGACGAAGTTCGTCGCGAGCTTGTCTCTCTCTGACGCGAGCTCGCCGCGAGCTCGTCTCTCTGACGAGTTCGCCGCGAGCTCGTTTCTCATCTTTTCACTTGACAAGTTAGTTTCTTGTGACAAAGCAGCTAACAGCAACCTTTGCTTGTACTTTTTGGGTCAATTAAATTCACCTGGCAATGAACTGTACCTAATAAAGACAAAGTAAGCTGGTATAATGCTCTAAGATACATACTTTTATCTAATCTATAACAATGTTCTGTTTAGAACAAGGTGACGGAAATAAAGATGTCTTCAAGGGTGAAAGTGAAAACCAAATATCACAATTTTCTAAACGTAACAAGCACATTTCAAATAAATTTCAAATATTAAAAATATTCTAAGGTATGTATAAGGCTTATATATAAAGCAAGATATAAATTAAAACAATCAGTTCATAAATCAAGTATACTGCTCCACGTGCTGCATCTGTAAAGTTCTAAAATAGCATTCTGATGGGAAGCAGTCCTTCACTTTCATAGGTTGTTGCCCCTGCTGTTTCCTTTCTCTCGGCACAAATTCTGAAAGAATGAAAATATATATATATAATAAATTGATTATGTTCCTACAAAAATGAAATCATGTTCATGACTTTGCTAGGCAGGGTATCACCAGTGGGGTACGTGGAGAGAGCATCGTCCCTAAGACCTCCTGTCTAGCACCTCTACATCTAGATTACAATTGTCTGGAAAATTTACTGAAAACAAAAGGGGTGAAACCAGTGAGATTTATCTTGTCAAAGAGGCAATTTACCTTCTCAGAGAAATCCTGGTGACACCGGCCCTTCAAAAAAAAAAAGGCCAATTAGGAAATGCTTTTCTATGATTAATCCTGCAGCTGGAAACCCATGACTTCTCAGGCACAAACTGTTATCAATCCAAGGACCGCTCTAATTTCTTCAGTATTTTTCCCCCTTCAGCCAGGTGGATTAAACCTGGTAAGCAAAAGCGCTGTGCAGGTTTGCTCAAAGATAAGCAATACATGACCAGCAAATGGGAACAAAAATGACACTTTTCCACTTGCCAACTGAACAAATTGAAATTACATGAAGTGGGAGAGCTTAAAAGAGATAAATTGCTGAGAGCTTTGAACATTGACACATTATTATATGAATCATAATGATTATTCCTTTTGATAAAAATATTTTTTTCTTATGGAGTTTGCCGCCCCCTCTCCCCATTTGATTTGAATTAAAGTGATGATTAAATAAAGAAAACGAGCTACTAATTACAATGGATAGATCAGTGTTGATAAACATCAGCAATAATATGAAGTTAGGCCTATCTCCAATATAGGCCTATAATATTTTGTTACACTTTTATATAGTTATACCAGGTAAAAAATATGTTTAAAAAATGGGCCAATTACAAGTTACTACACACTTTGCCATGTTGTTGTTTACGATTGTAGCATCTGTCCCTTTGAAAGTTCTTTGCATGTATGGACTTATGAACTGAAGCATGCACTGAATTTATTGTTTAATTTCCAAAAAAAGCTTGTCAAATAATCTATGAAATAAGTAATATTCTATCCAATTTAGTCAAGTTTTCTTGCACCACTTATTTTGCCATGTCATTGGTGACACAAAATGTTTCTTACCTTCATACCTTGATGGTCAATTGCATTGTTATCCACAATAATTGGGTTTGCTGGAGATTATATCTTGTCAAGCCAGTTATATTTGTCCTGAGAGTTCTGTTGGTCTTCATGAATAGGTGTATTTATTTGAGTCTGCCATAAAAAGGGATCAGGGAAACTGCCAACTGGTGAGTTTTTTCTGTTACTCTGAAAACAATTCAACAAGGTCTGTTGGAAAAAAACAAATTTATCAAATATAGAAATATTATGGTAAGCTACTGTAATACTTCAACCACTTCAAGTGATTAAAAAACCTTAATAAATATGGTCTGATATATTAATCTTTTACCCACCTCCTCTACCATTCCATCCTAGGGAAAGCACCAGCTTTGGCATAAGGATAGACAGCCCCCTCAAATTTCAATGATAACCTTTAAATCCCAATCTCACTGATATCCTTATCAAATATCAATGATACTGT
>JAIGNY010000317.1:3152500-3260722 GCA_020152595.1 Chiridota heheva
AAATAAACTGCGAAAGTTCAGTTTCGTTAGCGTGTTTTCTGTGCCTGATTGATTTTGTGTGATTATTATATGTGTACTTAAATTGGTTAGCTGTCATGACAATGTATCTATGCATTGAGTTGTCTATGGTGACCTTTGCCTCAGACAATTGCGGTAGCTAAGCAGTTTCCGTTGAGGGGGCAGCTGTTGGGCTTTATGCCATTGCATGTGTTGTCATTGGCTTGCTGTGTGGGGGTTGTGAGGTTTTTTGCATTGTGGTATGCTATAACATCTTTCATGCAGCTGTGCATGATTATGCGAGTGTCTTTGTTGGATATCACTGTGTGTTCTTTGACCCATTGTAGTGATCTTACGAGTAACTACTCCGAAATTGAAGGGTAGAAGTCAATTATACATACATACATACATACATACATACATACATACATACATACATACATACATACATACATACATACATACATACATACACACACACACACATACACACTCATACATACATACATAAATACACATACATACATACACACACACACACACGTACATGTGTACGTACACCCATACATACATACATATACATACATACATATACTTATACTTAGATTCGAACAATCAATAGTCCTGGTGGGTTTTTGTGGTTTCTTCGCTTCTGGGAATTATTAACCATTAAAGTATTAATTTGTATCATTTCACACCAAATAGATGATTCATGAAAAACGACCACAACAGTATTCAATTTTTCCTATTTTCAAATTTTTCCGTCAATGATTATACAATTCAAATATGTTTTATGAGTGCTTTGATGAAATATTTTGTTTTTTGTTTTTTGTATCCCTTTAGGTATCAATGAATGTGACGATCCTAGTAAAAGTAATTGCGATCATAAGTGTACTGATGAACTGACCAGTTTCTCGTGCGCTTGTAATGGTGGATATCGTCTTGGTGATGATGGACACACATGCCAAAGTTTGTACCTTTTCTAATTTGTAAATGCAAAGCATGTTTCTTGTTGAATTTTTAGATCATTTTGCATTTCCGAAAAATAATTTCATTTGATCCCTTGTCTAAATGTATTCTAAATGGAACTGTCTTTTAATTTTGAGGGGCACCGTTAGTTTTAGGTTATGAGTGATCAAAGTTTGAAGATGTTTTGGTCCATGCAAAATATAGATTGTAAAAAATGTTTATTTGATAAGCATTAAGTTCATATAACTTTTGTTTTATATATACACGTTAAATGACCGTAGCACTAGCTAGTTAAGTTAGATGCTGCTTTTTAAGATTTAAAATCTCTTCATCCAGAGGCACCTGCACATGTCTTCAATGTATTACAGCAAAGTATCAGAAAACAATTTTGAACCATCATATATATGATCATTTTGTTTTGCATATGTAACATTAAAAAGATATTCATAAGATTGCTAATTTTTCATTGTATGTAAAACGCATAACATTTAAATGATCATATACTTATTTTGTTAATCACTAAGAATGTCAATGTATGTATATTTTCTTTTGTTAATTTCTGTTATGAGCTGGTGGCTCTACATCTGATTGAATAAAATAAAAAGATAATGTATTTATTGACGAAAATAGTGGGTCCACTCTGTGTAAATTAAGACCTACTTATTCATAACATATATTGATACACTTTTAATTTTGATGGAATTGTTGTCCTATTTATATGGTTTAGATAGATCTTGAGCAATTTATTGTTGATTTTTCACACAGATATTGATGAATGCTCAGAAACCCCTTCGGTGTGTAACCAGCGCTGTATAGACTTAGATGGAAGCTACACCTGTAAGTGTTTGGAGGGCTACAAAGCCCAGGATCAGAACCAAGTCACTTGCCAACACATGACAGGTAATACTCAGGATAGCTTTTAAACTATTCAAAGAGGGGAGGGGAATGCAGACCTGCCAACTAGTACGATTTTGCTGTATTTAATACAGAAAATGTTGAGAATACGATTTTACGTTTTTTGGCACCAGATTATGTTTGTTTTTTTCTTTTTCTTTTACTCATACTTTTTACGCTTGGTTGGCGTTCATGTCCTCTTAAAGGATTTTTGCCGACTTAACTGATTCAGATTAAGATTCAGAATACGATTTATAACCATTTGCGGCTGCCGCCAAAAAGTGTAGACTACAAGTTAATTATGCATAAGGCAAGCTACCTGCAACAGAGCTCCGATCAAGTTTAAGTACTCCGGTTCTATCAGACTGTTTAACTAGCAAGATCTATTGGCAAGCAGCAGGGATCCATCCCATCAACGTACGTTGAAAAATGAAGCACTCCAGAAATGCAAAAAGGCAACTGCCGCGTACAATAAGAGAAATTGAAAGTACAATGGTAATTTTTTTTTTAGCCACAGTAAACTTTTGTTTTGTACATTTTGTTTGAAGAGTAGAGTTTTTTTTTTATCAAAAATACAACTTTTGTAGTTCAAGAATACAGTTTGGTGATTCTATAGGTTGGCAGGTCTGGGAATGGCCTCATTCATATTCCAGGAATTATTGGGTATGAGTTATACTTATTAATGTAATCTAACCATCAATAAGTTTGTGAATTAGAATTTGAGGACTAAGCCTTACTACGGCAATGATTCCAATGATGACATGCCAATATTTTGCCCCGACATCTACGACAATGCTACCCGCAGCGACCTCACTCAATATTTCTTAAATAGTGTACACGCTGTGTCATGCTTAAACCATTCCCGTATGTATGTATAATTGTACACTGTATGTATGGAGTGTGGGGGGCAGTGATGCATGAATTTTCGTTGGTCTTGAGATATTCGATTTTCCAACGTATGGAAAATAAGAACATTGCTGATGTAAATAAAGGGCATGAATCTTTCATGGCAATCTTATTGGGAAGTGAAAATGAAAATGTGTGTGAGCTGGTTTGTCAAAAGTGATTTTTTTTGCTGTATCGTATCTTCAAATTACAAGAAACAACTTAACTTATTCAACAACATCCCAGCTTTCATTTCAAGTATTGTTATACCAGTAATCTGTTAAGTTGATCATTTAGAAGTTCCTTCATGAAAATTGTATGAGACGTACACTCTAGCAACTCTCTTTCTTGAAGCAGTGTCTATTATGAATGGATTTCTGTTTTAATGTAAAAATATTTTTGTTCTTGCATTTTCCTTTTTGAAATATTGTGACCCCCTTCTCTACCCCTACTTCCAAGGCATGGAGATACCACTGAAAACATTTTCTGTTTCTTATATTTTATTTTCCTGTAGGAGGAGAGCCATTCCTCACCTTTGCCAACAGGTATTACGTCAGACGCTCAGGGACTCAGCAGGGAGATCAAGATTCTAGCATCCTCGTGCATGATTTTGATTTTGTGGTTGCCCTGGATGTAGATACCATCAATGAAAAAATCTACTTCTCTGATGTGGTGAAAGGAAAGGTGTATATTATGAACTTTGACGGATCAGATGTGAAAGACATCTTGCTGAGTGGGGTACCTGATGTTGAAGGGCTCGCGGTTGACTGGATTGGGAGGTAAGGTGGATGGTTCTTGTATTTGTTTGGTCAATGATTCAAGAGCAGTGCCGGAAATTTTTCAATAGTTGGGGGGTCAAAACCCTGAAATACTTTATGCTTTTGTCATCTTAATATTCTAGCTGAAAGTTAAATTAGATTTTTCAGGAAAAGTGAGGGGGGACCAAAATGGGAACCTTAGTCTCCACCCATCACTTCTGCCCTTACTTCCACCCCACCCCTCACCCATCACTTCTGCCCTTACTTCCACCCCACCCCTCACTTCTGCCACCACTGTATTTAAGTTGATTACTGGGATAGAAGGGTGCCTGTAATTGCTTTTGATGACAGCTCAAATTGTTTGTTTGACATTTTGAATATTAAACAAGCTCTTAACAGAAAATTAAGGGCGCCGTGTTTTGCTACATAACTAGGTCTCATTTTGAATACTGTGTCTTTACAACTGAATGAAATATTTATTACAAATTATTATTGTAGATTTGAACATTTACATCAAAGGTTATCAGTACCATCACATATAGTGGCACGGAACAAAAAAAATTGGGGTGGCTGAAATGGCCAATAGCAGCGAGCGCATAACGAGAAGCCTAAAGGGCGCGGTGTCCAGAAGGTGAAGCCACCAGAAAATCTGGTCAAATTCATGCCTAAAAACAGTCAACTTGCTTCAACCAGATTACAAATCTGTATTGATGTGCTGATTACAAATCTGTATTGATGTGCTGATACCCCCAAAAATAGATCACAGAAGTTTGAATGAAAGTTAAGCTTGCAGAATACATGCATGAAGCTCAGAGCAAGCCTTTTTGCCAAAGTCCTTAGTGTTTGCAAACTTGCTCAATATGAATTAACACTTGCTTCTTTTCGTTTAGAAAACTGTATTTCACGGATCGTTTTTACGATGTTCTACAAGTTTGTGAGCTGGATGGCAGTGAACGGAAGACTCTCTTAAGGGAATACTTAGTGGAACCAAGAGGGGTTGTAGTTCATCCAAAAGTAGGGTAAGTAATAGATTATCTTGCAGTGCCCCCAAAAGTTTGATTTGTTTGAAATTATTGATATATTTTTTATCATAGCCTGTCATAATTTTTTCTGAGAATGGAGTTTTCTTTATGCAGATCTACTTTAAGATATAAACTTGAGCCATTATAAAAAAAGAAATTCTTTATTTTTGCCTTCTCATTTTCAGATATGTGTTTTGGGCAGACTGGGGTTTAAACTCTTATATAGGAAGACTTGGAATGAATGGATCAGATTTTCTTGAAATCCACGGTGCCAACATCGTATGGCCAAATGGTCTGACAATTGATTACACAACAGACAAGCTTTACTGGACAGATGCCAGTTTGGATCACTTAGCGTGAGTATCAAAGGACCATCCTATAGAGTATGTGCACTAACATATGTCATACATTGCAAATAACCATCCAATCATCAGTCAAGGAATTGTATACAAACATATGAAATACGGTCTTGTCTCCATGCAGTAGTATCTTTCGTGTGGGCAATTTTATTCAATCATTCATTTGGTATTTCTTTGAATTTTGAAGTCTTGTTTTCTTTTTTCTTTTTTCTTTTTTCGTTTAATGGTTATTGAAGTTGTGTGATTGCTTTCACACTGTCCATGAACATAAATAATGTGCAGTTTACTCATAGGCAACTTTCCCCCTCAAAAAATAAAAATATATAATAAAAATTTTATTAAAAAAAAATTGAAGTAGTAGTAGTAGTAATATATATATATATATATATATATTTTCTTTCTTTCAGTGAAGTGAAAAATGTGCAGAGTAGCAATTTGATTTACAATAGTTATAACATGAATGTATATGTACAGAAATGATGCATGCATATATATATATATATATATATATATATATATATTTATATATATATATATACAACAACCTCGAGTAAAGCAATTAATGATATTACATGAATATTAGTACAAAGAAAGAGTATGTTGAATCTAATGTAATTTTGTTTATAGTAAGCATAGCAATTAGTATATATATAAATTAACTTTACGGGGACCCAAGTAAAGTATTCAACTACGTATAAAAGTTGGCTACCTCACAATACACAAAAGAGAAAGAATTATATTTAAAACATAGATTATAATGCATATATGCTCTGTTGAACTGTACTGAAAAGTAGTGTACACCATTAAGCCTATTAAAAAGACGAACGTACAGCAATAAGCACGGTTTAAGCTGTGCAGTCTCATATAGAGATACTAAGGGAAACTAAGACGGAAGAAAAAATAAAAAAACTACAGTGCGCCGATGAAGCAAAGCCCATCATAAGTGGCTTTTTACAATAAAATATTCAAATCTTCTTACAGCATGAAGATGTAGTCACATATCTCCATGGTTACAAGTAAGTACAGTAACTACACCGTAGAGCTTAAACTGTAAAAGGATGACTTATATTGAAATGTGTTGACTATTTCAAAACAGATCAATAAAAACAAAACATAGGGACAAAGGAATCCAAAAGTTGCCCAAAGTACCTTAACTAATAATAATAATAATAATAATAATAAATTGTAAGTTTTTGGCCAGGCGTATACACAAATTTGAGCACTCTTTTGGCAGGTAGGTAAAATGAAAACAATAAAAAAAAGTTTTTCCAGGTAAAGAAAAGTATAAATATTTTGAGCACTTAAAATAATCGAAACTGCCTTATTTTCTGCAAGTTTCCCATTAATTTTAAGCCATTTTGGGTCATTAACAACAAGAATTTTTCAGAGACAACCAGCCAACCGTATTCACATAAACTTAATAAAGCCATCCTTAAAAAATTGTTGGTTTCTATTAACCCGACCAACCCATTGAAATTACCCTTAACTCAATACTATTATTATTATTTTTTGCAACCCAGTTGCATCTTGACTTGCGATTGCGACCATAACAGCTATGCCGACTGAAAAGTTTTTATTTCAATCAGCACATTAAACAAAAGAATTCAGAAATCATGAAATGACAGTACCATTAAATTACCTTAAAAACGTTTCACAGCACTCAATATTTAATCAAGTATATCAATTTGGGTAAACATATTTTAAATTTATACTTCGAAAGAATAACTTAAAAAAAAAATTGTTACGGTATTCCATAGCATGTTCATCGGGACACAGCACAGTTAGGATTTAACTCAAATGCCACAACACATGCACTGTACATAAAAAAGAGAGTACTGTTTACCGCAATGCAGTACTAAAATGAATTCTGCAGACTGTATACAATAAAGCAATTTCTTTTAACATAATAGTTAACTGTGTATGGAAAAATGGGTAATACACATTCTCAGTAACATGTTTTTTCTAAAGGCATAAATTTAAACAATAAAGAAGAAAAATCTTGTATGAAACATTTTATTTAAACAAAAACTTAAATATATCATTTTGATTAGTATGATTTTTATGAAATGCATTCAAGCTGATGACAGCTTGTACTTTTACCCGTTTAGAAAGTGCATATGTAGTGTACCTGTTATGCATACAAATTAAAATTTAAAAAAACCAAAAAAACATGGGAGGACGTTTCATAGGACTATTGTCGGAGATAGATATCACCAAATCTACCGTTAAGGTGGAAATACGTGCGAAGCTTTCTGCCGTAATTGGAGACACATAGTGACATAGCCTACACTACTGACTTAGCACAGTGTGTGTATGTATTGCTGTTCGAATCTCACTTGAAAATCATTTCTTTAGGGTTTGTCTTCAACCTGAGACAGGATAATCGGCCACAGTTTTTGGTTTCACAAAGGAAAGAATTCTGCACAAGATAGCGTACAATGATTTATTCAGGGAAGTGTCTAAATGGCACTTCCCTGATTTATTGTTTATCGTGTTAGATGTTTTTTATTGTCTTGGCTTCTTTGTCTTTTTATCACATTGGCTCTTTTTTTATTTCAAGGAAAAAGAAGGAAAAAAGTTATTTCCCAACTACCCAAATTTTTTCAACAAAGTGGGTTATTCCAAACCAACAGTTTTTTTAAGGATGGCCTAACTTATAGACCTTTATAATATCTGATGACAAATCTTATTATTTACTTCTAGGTATACCTTACCTTCCATGCTATAAATATGCGATCTGGTTACATGGCCTGATTCTAACGCACTTCTAACCGACCTTAAAAACGTAGTTGCCAGCCCAGTCCTGACCTCCATATTACCTCTACTAACCCTCACTTCTTTTCAGCGTGTTGTTATCACAACATCGCTGGAACTGGTCAAATTTTCTTTTAGAAATATAACCTTTTTCTAACAATTTTCTCCTTTGCAGCTTCTACCAAGCAGGTTTTTACACAGTTTGGCCTTATTCGATTCACCTTTTCGAGTCTTTCTGAGGTAAGACAAGGTAGCCATTGGACCAGGTATTCTTTAGTCCAGCTCACAGGACCTCTGTTAAGCCTACACTTAGGATAGAGTGTTTTTGTCTCCATCCGTACAAAGCGGGTGGCTAGTTTTAGGCCCTAGAGCACCAAGTGTGCCTGTCTAGTGGACCTCTTGCCCCTGGGTTTAAGTGTTTTTCACCCTCGGCCCCGCCTTTCCACGGGGAGAGCCTAACGGTATACTATGCATTGTATTAACATGTTAGGATATTTTCAGTACAGGTTCTCGTATGCATTAGGCCAATTTCTTCAATTGATGTTGGCGCATGCGTATTGGGTCGACGTCACCACAGGGTGATAGAGGAGTTGGCTTCCAACAGCTCCAAGGAGCTACAGTTGTTACAAGAGAGCCTATATTTTATTCAACGTTACCAGTACATGTTGTGTGTTTGTTTTTCTCGCATATAATTTAGACAGTTTTTAATTTTCAAGCTTAAATTTTGGGGCTTTGGAGAGACTTTGAGGGGGTCTCCCTGATGTCCTCTTTTCAGGAGATCTAATCTTTTCTTTTTATCTCCACAGACGCCAAGTTATTCGGTGGTTTTTTTTTACACTACCTCTGCGATTTTAGATAATTTACAATCAGTGCATTTTCTCAGGTTTTTAAAATATTTCAGATACTGATTTTTCTGATAAAATATTTTGATGTACTAAATTGCTGTGGCTTGCCTCACTATGTTTGACGTCTCCCGCAGACCCGTCTCACCCACGTAAGGGTCGTTAGTACATCCCCCGTAGGGTAGCCTTGTAAGTGTAATATATATATATATATATATATATATTATATATATATATATATATATATATTATATATATATATATATATATATATATATATATTCAATTTATATATATATATATATATATATATATATATATATATATACATACACACATACATACATACATGTATATGCATGCATGCATGCATACATGCATGTATGCATGCATGCATACATGCATGCATGCATGCATACATACATACATACATACATACACACATATATATATATATATATATTTACTTTTCAAAATGCCAAGAGGCGGCATAAATCATTTAGTCTCAGAGTTTCTACTTAAACCATGACCACTGATTCGACAGTACTAAGCCTTGGAGGTCACGGCTCCGCGGCCTGTGTTTACGGGTCTATTGGACGGCTCCACGGCCCCGTACGGGTCCATTGGACGGCTCCGTGGCCTATGGCTTTACGGGTCCATAACTGGTCCGTACGGTTTCAGAGTTTTGTAATGGGCTAACGTACACCATACGATAAACCCTGAAATAGATCCACTAGCTACGAAGCTACGTGGTCAGGTGATAAGTGACGATCTTTACAAGAAGTATAGCATCACGGAAGCTATTTCTTCTTGGTCCTGTAGCCAATAGCTACGCAGTACCACGGCCGTGTGACTGCCTCAATAAGATTTTCTGCGTTAAACATTACAGTTCCGCAATATTTTTCACCAATATCATGGACACGAAGGACAGGTCCCCGAGTGTTGGTGCGTTACGCACCCAAGATGTCCCGCGAAGCAACAAGTAACTTCTTTAAGTTACGCTCCGGTGACATCCTTCTCACGTGTTTTGCGTGTAGATTATGCTGTGAGTCCAACCTGAGTACTCTGTGCAGCGACTGGGATCAAGCGGCGTGGTCGGAGTACAGACTCCGTGACCGGCACTTTCAAAAAGCGGCTGAGAGAGCGGAGAAGTGACAGTCAGACAGGCCGTCTTTGTCTTCCCTCCCTGAAGCCACCACCACCCAGGCCTAAGCTGCAGCCCCCTCCCGCCTGGGAGGTGAAGACGCCACCCACTCTTACTGGCCCCGGCAGCTGATTAGGCATATGCTGACATGTACTCCTTTGGTGTCAAACGCTGTGGCAGAGCTCAACTCTCCTGCCCCCCCCCCAGTGATGTCACCTGACCGAGGCAGGCCCCAGATAATGGGACAGAGTCGATGTCACCAGTCCTCCTCTTCCTACTCTTTCTCTACCTCCCCTGAGCCCAGGCGGAGGCGAAGGAAGCGACACAGGGGAAATCCCCTCGAGGATTCCACCATCCAGGACACACTTAACCAAACACTTGAGACTTTGGTGTCCCGGGCGCTGGAGCGGAGGCTACCACCCCCTGCACCTCGCCCCCTGGCAGCTGCCACTGCCGCGGCATGGCATCCACATGATTCTGAGGTCTCGGAGGAGGATGCCCTTGACATCTATCCCTCAGGAGAAGATGTCGCTTTTTTGGACGATCTGGACCCTCCGGTGGAGACTCCAGACACCCCCAAGGCACGGAAACACCCCCAGAACGGGGGATTTCTCCCGCCGCCCCGCTTCATGTTGACCCCAGTGCCGCATCAACGATGCAGACCGCACTAGAAAAGACCCCTATATCCTACCGGATACAGGACAAGGTCCTCTTTCTGCCCTGCCACCTCCCCAGTGGACCCCCTTTTACAAGGGGAGCAGGTTTTCCAGTTCCTTGATTTCCTAGAACGGGAAATTAAGCTGGATATTGCAGAAGCACCTCTCGTAGAGGCTGGCCCACAGTCTCAGCGTAGACTGCTCAGCTCAGCCTCGAGGGATACTAAGCCAACATCTAAACAATTTCCTACTGATGCCTCCCTGGTGACCAGGGTTCAGCATTTGGCCAGGGCCCGGACAGGGACTGGACAGCCTACAACAAAGAAGTTGACAAGGCCACGCTTGTCCAACCAGCTGCCTAAAACACACCCTTGATCCCGGAAGGAGTGTGGCAACTCCTCCACCAGCTGGCAAGCGGCACCGCAGCGGTGTAAAAATTTCTTAATCCTGCGGTCCATACCGGGCCATACAGCTGGGCTTTAAATACCAAGCCCTCGCTGTGTGGGTGACAGAGGGGTTAGACTTGATTCTGCGTAGACATTTGCCAGCCAACGTCCTTACAACGACCGCACCATTTTTAATCTGACTCTCGGATTTGCTCGACTTGACAGTCCACCAATTTGCCCGAGTCTCCACAAAGGTAGTCAGGGAGAGGTGAGAGAATGTTATCTTTCTGTTTGGACACTCTGAGGCCACTCAGACGGACCTTCAACACTTATCTCCAGAAGGCCCGAACCTATTTGCAGGTCACTTCCGAGATGTTCTGTCGCGCCAAGCTGGTCGTCAGGATGATCTTCGGAAGACTAAGGAACTGTTAGCGAGGACAAAATCTTTTTCTTCTCCTCCCGTACGTCGCCGTCCTTCAGCCCTCATACGGGGCCAGGGTACGCCTACCCAGCGACGGGTACATCATCGCTGTAACGCAGTAATGGGACCCTATACAGCTTCTTCCTCTCGTTAGGAGTCCACTTTCTGGGTCGGCAGAGTGAATTTGGCATAGAGCGGTAAACGCTCCTTCCTCTCTGCACACAGAGCGAGTACTTCTTCCTTTCGAAGGTGGGGGAAGGGCAAGGGGCAGCGATTTGGACCCACCCCTGCTGCCTCATTGGCGGGCAGTCCAGTCGGGAGTAAGGGGGGCCATTTGGGGACATTTTTCGGAGACATTGGAGAGATTCACCACAGACAACTGGGTGCAACGAACCATTTGGCAGGGTTACCGTCTAGAATTCACGACTCCCTCGCCCCAAGGGGGGGGGAACAAGTGGCGCCCAATAATCAATCTGAGACCACTCAAGAGGTTCATTTGTATGTTGAAGTTCAAGATGGAGATTCTTCACTCCATCCTCCCTCAGTTGACGAGGGGCCTGTGGGCCACCTCCATCGACCTCGCAGACGCATATCTCCATGTGCTGATGCTGGAGGAACACAGGCGTTTTTTGTCGTTCCAATTCGAGGGAGTTACGTACACATTCAGGGCGTTACCCATTGGGCTATCGACTGCCCCCTGGGTCTTCACCCGGATAACAAGAGTTGAAGCAGCCTCTTTGCGAAAACAAGGCATCAGAATCTTTATGTACCTAGACGACTGCCTGATCATTGCAGTAGACGCAGCCACCGTCGCAGAACACATGAACGTAGTCATAAGAGTGACTCAGGATTTGGAATGGGTGATCAACCTCGCCAAGTCCAATCTAGTTCCTTCTCAGACTCCCACCTTTCTGGGAACAGTCCTGGATTTTACTCAACGTCGTATACCACTGACAGAGGAGTGGATCCTAGGCATGAGGGCAGGAGCTGACGTCCTCCTCTCGCAACCGGCGTTGCCAGCGAGAGCATGACTGGTATTCTTAGGATACCTAGCCAGCCTAGTAGATGTAGTCCCCATGTGCATGTGCAGGTTTTACATGCAGGATCTACAATTTCATCTACGGGATCATTTCGTACCATCCAGGAGGGACCTCAGTGTCCTCGTTCTTCATACACAGGCAATGGTCTCCCACATTTGGTGGTGGTGCGTCCATTCTCACCTGTCACAGTGTCAGTGGTGACCGATGCATCTTTGACGGGGTGGGGAGCGCATTTAGCGTGGTCTTAAGTTGTGGGATTTTGGGTGGACACTTGGTGCGGTTAGTACATCAATCTGTTAGAACTAGAGGCAGTACGCCGGGCTCTTGTTCATTTCCTACCAAATGGAATAAAACTGTTCTCATACATACCGACAACACCATGGTAGTGGCGTTTATCAACAGACAGGGAGGCACGAGATATAGGAGTCTTTGAGTCCTAGCCAGGTCCCTTCTGTCTTGGTGCATGACGAACAAGGTCACACAACAGGCGGTCCACCTGCCAGGCAAGGAGAACACGATCGCGGATCTGTTATCTCGCCTCCAGGGAACCTTCACAGAATAGGCTTTCCTTCCGCGGGTGGCCGAGGCGATCTGGTTGACCTTCGGTTTCCCAGACGTAGATCTGTTCGCCTTCATGGACAACCACAAGCTACCAATTTTTTGCGCTCTGACACTTGACCCGAGAGTCTGGAAAGTTGGCGCGTTCACGATTAGGTGGACCCACTTCGTGGGCTACGCCTTCCCACCGTTTGCACTGGTACCGAGAGTACTGGGCAAGGTGACGTACGATCAGTGTCACATGTTTCTTCTGGTAGCTCCCAACTGGCCCGGCCAACTGTGGTTCCCTCAGCTGCTCAATCTTGTTGCAGGTTTCTTGTACGAGCTTCCGGTCATGGACGAGTTAGTCTAAATCCCGGGCTCCGGCAAACTGCACCACAATCCAAGAGCACTCCATTTCACTGTGTGGCCTCTATTCGCAAATTTTTGTGGACAAGGCCTGTGGTGCCCCAGTTTGATGTCTCCAACTATACATGAAACATATGCAATCTTTTTGGAACAATTTCACCGCCTTATTCGTGTCCTTACAAAATCCGCATCGCGCCGTCTCACGTGATACGATTTCACGTTGGATTGTTTAGGCAATCACATACAATAAATCTGCATTATTCACAGAACGATCAGTTAAGGCACATAAGGTGCGAGACATAATTACATCAATTGCGCTTTTTGGTGGGTTCCCTTCAACAAGATTCTTCCTGCTGTAGTATGGAAAACACCAGCCACGTTCGTCTCCGCATATCTGAAGGATATTCCAGACTATCAATGCGGAGTTGCAAGGGCCGTTCTTTCGAAAAGAGAACCACCCCTTTCTTGAGGTGAATTTTCTCGCTTTCAATTACTCACGTTCTCCTGTTCAGTTGAAGTTATTATGTTAATTTTCTTAATGTCTTAGTCGTTCACTAACGGATTTCCGCCGCTGTTCTGGCACGTTTAATTTGTTTCTTTTTATTCCAACGAAATTTTTGACCATTGTTTAGGCTCTTTTATTCTTTTATTTCTACTAACGAAACTTTGCCGCGAATTTGGCGATTGTTCTTTCGTTGTTTTACTAACGGAATTTTGCCAATTTTTGGCACCTTTTATTTTGTTCATTTTTTACTAACATGATTCTGCCGCGGTTCTGGCAGCTTCTGTTTAGTTTAACTTTATAGACAGTTTGATCCCTTTATGCTTACCTAAACCGCTCTGGTCCTCTGATAAACCTGGTGAGTTTTCGTCATGGCGTATTGGGCGTTGTGTACAGTTTGATTCTCTTTACTAATGGATTCTGTTCCCATGTTTTCCGTTTGACTAACCTTTATTCTGTAGGCGTCTTGTCGCGGTTATTTTCAACAGAGTGCTCCCTGTTCTCTTGTCATAACTAGCAGTGGGTTACTATTTTGTATACTTCCTATTCAGAGGTCTTTCGTCCTTAAGAGGAGAAGGAGTTTCGTCCTTGAAGCAGGATAAGACTAGTGTGAGTTTTAGGACTAGCCTTTAGAAAATTGTGCTGCGACCTGAACCTTTTCCTTTCTATCCTCGGTTGCAATCTGATTGCATATTTATAGCATGGAAGGTAAGGTATAACTAGAAACATTTACCCTGCTAAGCGTAGCGGGAATATTTACGAGAGTTATACTTACCTTCCATGCATCCTGCCCGCCTATCCTCTCGTTCAGGTCTTGGTGGAATGTAAAGTGAGGGTTAGTAGAGGTAATATGGAGGTCAGGACTGGGCTGGTAACTACGTTTTTAAGGTCGGTTAGAAGTGCGTTAGAATCAGGTCATGTGACCAGATTGCATATTTATAACATGGAAGGTAAGTATAACTAGAAGTAAATATCTCCGCTATGCTTAGTGGGATAAGTTTTTACAAATTTGAACTATTTTTCCTATTCTTTCTACAGATTCTCCAATTTAGACGGCTCCTATATGCATGAATTCCTTAACGACGATAACAGACACCTTATCGCCCATCCATTTGGCATAACGGTCTTCGAGGACCAGGTGTACTGGACTGACTGGAATGAGAAGAAGATATTCAAAGCTCACAAATTCACAGGCAATGATATAACGGTGGTCCAAGAGACCATTCACAGGCCTATGGGAATTGTTGCCATTCATCGCCTTAGACAAGACACAAGTATGATGGATATTACTTGTTTAACTTTTTCATTAACCCTTAGCATCATTATTATCGGTGTTGCTGCTGCTCAATCTTATACAGTGCCAATGCTGTAAAAATATCACATTCAGCTATGTGCTTTCATAAGAAATTAGCATAGCATAATAAGTTTTAACGTCCCGAAAGCATCCAGTGCAGGATATTATATCAAGACGGCCTTTGATAACCAGTTGTGAACTCACTGGTTGCACACCCACCGGAATAACCATCCTTATGAGGAATGGTCCATCAATCATTCATGGGTTTTGCACAAAGTCCTCCCAAGCATGTAATGTATATTTATATTTAGGCTCAGCCAAGGACTAATCTGATTCCCTTCACTGTACAGCAGTTATGTGGCTTGAGCCCCAGATGAATGACGTATTGTGTACAGTGTAATTGTAGCTGGTTGCTAAGAAGGGAACTGTGAATAGACTATGAATATGTTGTCAGTTAAGAAGGTATAGATTACTCCTGTGTTGTGAAGTCTCTCGGGTTGAATGGTGTGGTTTACCCCTGATTTTGAAAAAAATCGAGGGTGTCAGGTTGGAGGGATCTAAGGGCCAAAAATTCTTAATGTTACAAAGATTGTAAAATTGTATAATCAAACTATTAATCAAACTATTTTTTATTGGGGGTGGGGAGGAGGTGTTAGAGGGAGAAAACTTGTCTACGAAGAAAAATGTTGACCAAAAAAGGCTTTATGTAGACAGTATAAATATTTTCTATGAAAAGACAATTCTTTCTAAATTGAGGTGAACTGGGGGAAATTGAAAGGAAGAATATATATACACTTCAGAAAACGCTATTTAATGAGATTTGACAGATGTATATTACACAGTGACACTCTTTCATGATTTCACAAAAGTATTGGAATGTAATTAAAACAAGATGTGACATACTTCAATAGCATTGTCTCTTCTTTCCGCAGCTATCGTCAACCCTTGTGCAAACAATACCTGCTCCCATCTCTGCCTCTTAGCTCCAGGTGGAGGACACACATGTGCCTGTCCTGATAACTACTTCCTGGAAGAAGATGGTACCTGCTCTCCGGCCTGCACCAACATTCAGATCCACTGTCCCTGGACGACATCTGCATACCATTTTATTGGGGTTGTGATGGCAAACGGGATTGCACTGATAACACTGATGAATTTTTTTGCCGTAAGTTTGAGTTGATGGTGTTTACTAGTATGATCGGCTGTCGATTTTCATTAATCAGTTGATCTCTCATTTTAATGTCTGTAGGCCATTTAACAAATTCAAAGAAGCAAGACTTCTTGTATCTTTTGAAATATGATTGGTTTGGTTGAAAATTAGATGAAAGGCAAAGACAGAAGAGTTTGACAGATTGAATAGATGATAATGAAGATAAACAAGATACCTTAGGATCTTCTTATGGATGATGCATGCAGATATTGTGCCCGACATGTACAACATTGCTACTCGCAACGCCCTCACTTAATATTTTTTAATAATGGACACGCTGTGTCCACTTAAACCATTCCCAAAATAAACTCTGTATGAACAGTTTATATTGTAAACAATAGTAGTATACACTATATGTATGGCGTGTGGGGGCAGTTATGCATACATTTTCTGTGGTCTTGAGATGTTCGATTTTCTAACATGTGGAAAAACCAAACATGGCTAATGTATGGGCGCAAATCTTTCACGGGGCTCATTCGAATTACTATATACATCTGTTGTTGCTTTTAGTTACAGTGTTTGGCAAGGTATAAAGTACTGCTAAATAATTGTACTTTATTAGTCCAGTACCTTTTCAGATTAGCCTCAAATGATTTGACATCTTTAGACAACACAACAAAATGTGACAAACTGCATGTTTCCACACCTCAATAAAGTGAAAGGTGAAAGAAATGTTTCTAATTAATGAAAAGATATTCATTATTTACTCAAAATTATATCATTTTACTGGAAAAGTTTATGATATTTACAAAAAAGTTTTTTTTTTTGTATTTTATTATTGCTGTAAAATTTATTTAAAAAATTGACACAAAACAGAAGCAGTAGTTATTTGGAAATGATAAATGGAGAGACATTGAGCACAAAATCTAGGTTAAATCTAACAACATTGGAAGAGGGATAAATGGAGAGACATTGAGAGCAAAATCTGGGTTGAGTGACAACTTTTGAAGAGGGTTAAAGTTTCATATGTTGCATTGCGCCAATTGTTTCTGAGGTTTTTAAGATTACTAAGCTGTAGTTTGATTTGGAATGGTTTTCTCCTGTTGAGGCTTTGCTTGAGACTAGTAGATTCAATCTGATGCTTTCTTTTGATTTTTGAAGAAAAAAGTGTAGTAATTTAGAGACATCATCATTTTCTTATTTATCCACTTATTCCATGATTTATCAGAACTTTTATTAAACATTTCTGATCATGTTTATTCTTTTGATCATTTAGCGGATAGGGTTTGCCCAGTTGGGCTACACCAGTGCCAGAACCAGCAGTGCATATATCAGCAGTGGCTCTGTGACGGTGACAATGACTGTGGGGATAACTCAGATGAATTTTACTGCCGTAATGATAACTTTCCTCCTTATTTTTTAAGACTTAAATTAATTTGCTTTTAATAAATGCCCATGATCTGTAAATGCTGATTATCTCTGTAAATGCCCTTAAATTGTCATATATAGCTATATTAAGAGATCTATCATAAATTATTATAATAAAAACATAACATCTGTGTTTGGACATGTACTAGCACTTATGCTTTTGCCATTTTTGTCCCTTAACATTTACATGTTTGTCTGAATTGAATTTACAAACTTTTGTTATGAAACAATACATGACATCTGGAACAGTTTAGAAAATTTCTACCTGAAAAGTGTCATCTTGTGTATTATAAACATTGAGGTGCAGTGGTTAAGGAGTCGTGCTTGTATGGAAAAGGTACATGGGTTCAACTCCTGTTGCTTGCTTCGGCTGCATTGTGTTTTTGAGCAAGAAATTTACTTGCACTACTCCATTCAGTTGTAAAATGAGAACCAGAACTGCTGGGGAGTTAACCCGTGATGGATTGGTGTCCTATCCATGGGGGGTGGGTGCGGGGAAGGGGGGGGGGAGGGCAGTCAGGTGGGGGAGGGCAGTTGGGTGGGAGGTCATGTGCGTACTCTCATCTGCTTATTTTCATTCATTTAAGAGGGAATGTCGTCTCAAGAAAATTGCTTAACCTGTCATCAATAAATATAATACATATACTAGAAATGTCACTTAGTGGCGCTAATTAATTGACTTGTCAGTGATTTTGTAAACATTTTGACCTATCAGAAATGGTGTATTTTTATCTCCCATGTTAACACAATATGTGGCCTTTAAATATGAAAAGAATATCCAACAATTTTTAGCTCCATATGTAAGAAAATTAATTCACAGCTGATGCATTATTTTGCAGATACTTCTGTTTGCAGCGACTGGGAATTTCAGTGCAATAATGGCCGCTGCATACCTCAAACAAAAGTGTGTGATCTTAGAAATGATTGTCTGGATTTGTCAGATGAAAAAGCAGAAGTTTGTCGTAAGTTTATTTCCAGCTTTGATATAAATGATTTCTCGGGAAGAAAAAGGGGGGGAGGGGGGGTTACTTTCATTATTTGTAAAGATTGTGTCATAATACATGTGGGGCGGGGTATCATAATGTTCCTTAACTTTTTTCTAATTTCACAATTAAGTTTAATCACATCAGTTTTATTGTCAAGGATGTTGCACATCATAAGTAATTTTTATGTGTAATTACTCCAGATGTTAGTATTTTCAAAAGCATGTTTAACATGTTTTAGTATGTAACACAAAGATTCTAATTCAAACAGAAAATTTTTAAAGAAAAAAATCAAAAGTCTGCTAGTATTTTGAATTTTGTAAACCTTTTTGTTTGGTTATCTGTTTTTCAGAGAGTAGAACCTGTGCCCCGGGCTTGTTTGCATGTGACAACGGCTACTGTATAACAGAGAGTTGGTTTTGTGACCTGGATAATGATTGTGGGGATAATTCTGATGAGCCACACGCTGTTTGTCGTAAGTTATCATATTTTTTATGCTCTTATTGGTTTGGAAAGTGCATTTGTATTCTTGACCTATGATTGTTAAAAAACTCATAACATACTTAAAAAATCATCTCCTTCCAGCATCACATGAACTACTACAACATCTGACCCCTCCCCCCCTCCCTCCTCCTACCTTCCAGCTGGATATCTTTTCTCAAACTTTCTCCCATCTTTGACATAATCAAATCTCTCTGGCATAACTTGATCATCACTGTAATGGTTCCGTTAAACCCATGCCAATATTGTGCTACGACATTGCTACTCGCAGCCCCCTCACTCAATATCTGATTAAATAATGTACATGCTGTGTCACGCTTATGAACCATTACCTAAATCAATTCCGTACAACGTACAGTATGTTTAATTGTACACTGTATGTATGGAGTGTGGGGCAGTGATGCGTGCATTTTGGTGGCCTTAGATGTTCTGATTTTCCAAGATGTGGAAAATCAAAAGATCGCTGATGTGAGGGCGCAAAACTTTTATACTCACCAATCAATCAATCATTTTCATAAATCTTTGTTATAAAATCATCAGATGTTTTTCTGATATTGTTGATATATGTCTTTTTTAAACATTTTTCAGAGGCCCAAACCTGCAGAGACGGGTGGTTCCATTGTCGCACCAATTATCGATGCATTCCTTCGTACATGAGATGTAATGGCCGTGATGAATGCAGAGACAATTCGGATGAGGAAGGATGTCGTAAGTCAAAAGCCTTCCTGTAGTTGAGTCTTGGTTGTGTGCTTATTTGGTCGTTTTGTTATTATTTGTTTGTAAACTTATTTCAAGATTTTCTTGATTGAAAAATTTCTTTTTAAACGGAATGATGAAGAAAATTTATGATTTCTGAACAGTCATTGCTTCTTTTGTTTAATATATTTTCTGTCAATGGAAATGTCCCCTTATATGAACAGTGGAGGTATTGGTTTAGATTATATTGATAGGTATTAGATCCATGGAGGGGAGCAGGTGGGGAAAAGTACTTTTACAGACTTAAAAGCAAAATCTGGGCAAGTCAGGTTGTGGGTTAGTGTCAGTATTTATTGTGGGAAAATACATCATTTGCCCCTCCCCACCCCCCAAAAATAGAAAATGAGCTTGTACACTTATGTTTATACTTTTCTTTTAAAAAACTTAATTTTGCTGTCTTATGAAGATATGTGCATTCAGATTTTGACTGAGATATAATGTATTTCCTCTCTTGTGTTTTCAGATGAAGTGACATGCGATCCCCTTAGGGGAATACAGATGTGACAACCATAGATGCATTCCAAACCGATGGTACTGTGACTTTGAGAATGATTGTGGGGATTTTTCTGATGAACCAAGTGGTTGTGGTATGTATTCTCTGATTTGATAAATGAATTTATGGTACCCTTAAAATATTTGACATAATAAGCAAAGAAAGCAACTGAGAAATAAGCCTGAGGAAGAGCGAGAAGTTTATCCTTGTGAGCCCAAACTTGAGGGCTGAAGTTTGCTTCTTGAGGAAAATTTTAAAGAAAACATTTTGGAAATTTCTTCTTTTCTTGCCATGCCACTCCATTTTTCAGGAGTATTATATGAAATAATTCATTCAACATAGAATAAATACATATTTTAAAAACTAGACTGAAAATCAAATAAAGATTTTTGAAAGAAAAAAATTCTTAACTTTGGATTGGTCTTGAATATTGAATTTATCCTCTTTCAGATCTCTTCTATTTTAATATGTTTCAAATGAAATTTTTGAATTTCATTGATAAGAAATTTACCATGAGTTTAACTCTTGAAATTTCAGTAAAGACACTAGGTTACTATGAAACAGACTTAGAAATATTAATGTATTACTAGTTTTTTTAGTAATTACGTCACTTTTAATAAATTTTACTCACTTTGTAGCTTCTTCAAGAAATAGTCCGAATTATGCTAATTTTTTTGATACCACCATTTTTTTTTATTCTCATATCTTGTCAGTATGTACAACATTTAACAAAAAGAGACATTATAATTTTTTTTTTTTTAACACCATCATTTTATTGTTTTCTTATATCTTGTCAGTATGTACTACATTACAACAAAAAGAGACATTAGTTTTACATGCATATAGGGAATCCAAATTATGCTATTGCATGGTACAGTGAGACCATATAGTCTATGACATTGTGATATCAAGTACATAACCTAGGTTTGTAACTCTTTGTAGTTTCTTAGTAATTAAATCCATTTAGCTCAATTTTATAAGTTATTTTCAAGGGTTCTTCGTTGCCTAATTACACATTATCTTCTATAGAGCCGCGTGCTTGCAGCGAAAGTGAATTCCTCTGTTCAAACAAGAGGTGCATCCGTGGATTCTGGATATGCAATGGGAACAATGATTGTGGGGATGGGTCGGACGAGTCCGATGTGGCAGGATGCAGTAAGTGTTTTGATATAGAATAAGACAACATTCCTTTCTTTTTAAAGGAATATTCCCAAACTTTTTCATTTTCATGTATATGATAGAGGACTATTAAAGAAACAAATTGGTGTAGGAATCATATCTTATTCTGTATAGGAGCTATTGCATTTCAAAGATTGTGCGAGTGTGTTCGAAAAGTGACCTTGCCAGTGTAAAGTCATAATTGCATATATAAATTGAAGATAATTATTTTATGTATTTCTATAAACCCACAATTCCGTTCAAATCCACCATCAACAACGACAATGTTCATATTACCCGTCTTAGATTAGAATTGGTAACACCCACCTTACTCACTCCCACCTCCTTATTGGCTCTCCTTAACCCCTCTGCAACAATTGCCACTGCACCTCACTATCCATCACTTTCTCCTTGCTTGCCCCCTGTACAACATTTCCAGAGCTTCCCTTGCTCCCCACTACTCAATTGCTGAGTTCCAGAAAAATCCTTTGGATAAAATTATCTCCTTTCTTCATCATGCTTCCCTCTACAACCATTTAATTCTTTTCTTCCACCCCTTCTCTACTTTGTTTTTGTTTCATGCACCTGCTCTCTCGATCACAGCTTTCTGACTTTTTGTTCTTGAATTTCTTTCATTCTCCCCCTGTTTCATTTCCTTCCTACCTCTAAAATGATCCAACCTCTCAGGCACAATTTGACCCTCGTTGTCGTGGTGCCGTTAAGCCCTCATCAAACAAACAAACAAACATTCTATAAACTGAAAATTTTCCTTTCATTTGAAAGTAGTTAGGTACATGGGTAGATGGGAAGCATGTGTGTGTGAAACGCATGTTATGCCCATCTCAATAATTAAACATAAAAATGTTTCCAATATATTTAGAAAGAGGTAATTTTCAAAGAAATACATAACTATTGTCTCGCATCTACAAGTATGACATCACACTGTATACTGCACTGGTCACTTTTTAACGCAATCTTTAAAATCTTTGAAATATAATAACTCGTATGCGGAATAAGATATCAAGATGGTTTTTCACCAACTTGAATAGGCCTTTATCATACATGTATGAAAATGAGAATATTCCTTTAAGCATTTTGATTAATAGCTCCATGCTTTTAAGCCCACACAGATATTTTCACTGTAGCAGCAGTTTGTTCACAGCTTGTGGCAGAAAACTTCTTTTTGCTGAAGGTAGCATTTGTTTGATAGAAAACCACAAATTATGTGTTTCATTTTTTTAATTCTGTTGGGAACATTCAAGCTTAAATTTCTTCCAAGTTTTGTTGATAATTCTGCACCTTTTTTTATTTTTATTGTAATGGTTTCTGTTACCAGACAAAACTAGTTACCTGACAATACCAGTTACCTGACAATACCAGTTACCTGACAATACCAGTTACCTGGCAATACCAGTTACCTGACAACACCAGTTACCTGACAATACCAGTTACCTGACAATACCAGTTACCTGGCAATACCAGTTACCTGACAATACCAGTTACCTGACAATACCAGTTACCTGACAATACCAGTTACCTGGCAATACCAGTTACCTGGCAATACCAGTTACCTGGCAATACCAGTTACCTGACAATACCAGTTACCTGACAATACCAGCTACCTGACAATACCAGTTACCTGACAATACCAGTTACCTGGCAATACCAGTTACCTGGCAATACCAGTTACCTGGCAATACCAGTTACCTGGCAGTACCAGTTACCTGGCAGTACCAGTTACCTGGCAGTACCAGCTACCTGGCAATACCAGCTACCTGGCAATATCAGTTACCTGGCAATATCAGTTACCTGGCAATACCAGTTACCTGACAATACCAGTTACCTGACAATACCAGTTACCTGACAATACCAGTTATCTGGCAATACCAGTTACCTGGCAAAGTCAAGGTGAAAAGAATGATCCTTTCTTTGAAATTTGTATATTGCATTCTCTTTGATACTATGTTTCACAACTTTTTTTCTGTAACTCTTTTTGAGTTTGACATTGCTCTTCATTGGGGGGTCAAGATTTTTGTATGTATAGTATTACTTAGTTAAATTAATCATGGTTACTGTAATGACCACAATTAAGAGAAACCTTACACCATTGTTTTTCAGATTCTGTGGAATGCCCAACAGATCAGGTTCAGTGTCTGATTGGAGGTTGCATCAGTCGCAATCTCACGTGCAACAGACTTGATGACTGCTCTGATGGTAGCGATGAATTCAACTGCTGTAAGTTTAAACATTAACTGTCAGATGCTTAAAAGTTTTATGGACATGTTGGTGGCAACATTTGCTAAATTGCTGTAAAATCTATTAAAGATTATCATACTAGTAAAAATTTCCATCAAAACCCTGGGGCATCAACATGATTGACCATTTTGCAGTGTTTTTGTCATGTGCTCTCATCCACTATAGAGGGATTTATAACGTTACTCTAATTTAACTGGATGTCATTTTGCAGGGCAGCGTCGTCGTTGCATTTCACATGTCTTTACACAGCTCAGACACATCACACGTACAACAAATATACTACATGCTAACCTACCAGTTCAGCGCATTTTACTAAGTGCAATTTTTTTGCTCGCTTGCCAATTTTATTTCATATTTTCCTTAAGGTTTATATTTTTATCGGGTATACAAAGAGTAACTTTAACTTTAACGCCAGCTGATTGTTTGTTATACTCAGACAAAGCCTACATACCTGATATTAAGTGCTCACTGCAAATGCTAGTGTGAACCGTAGGTTGAAGCCATCACGTCGTACAGCAGAAACCCCCTTCAAATGTCAATCAAGATCAGATAAAAATTAAGAAAATGTCTTTTTATTCCCCCTCACTCATCTTTTAATGCGACCAATGGTACAGCAAGATTCCGGCATAATTATCTTACAAAAATAATCTTATATAACAACATGCAAGCGTATGCAAGTCTAAATAAGTGTACAACTAATGACAGTCATTTTTTCCGACAAAATGGCGATGTAAACAAAGTCATGTGACCTTGTGACGTCAGCTGAAACACCCTTATAATATATCCATTTCTGTGTTTAATTTGTCAGATTCTTATCTTCCCTTATAAACCTTTTCAAACCGAGTTTAGCCGATTGTAATTTCTACAATACTTCCATCATTTAAGTGCTGGGGGAATTTTCCCTTTTGTTTCCCAACCAATCAGGTGCAGGCTGGAGCAAAAATTGTAAGCAGCAATACATGTGCGTATTATCTTCATGTATAACGCACATGGGATGCGTGCGCTTGAAGACATTTTTTCATACGCTTGATCCCATACGATGTGTGGATTGTGCAGACGGTGAAGAGTCTCCCAGTATTTGATTGGTTAATAGATTCCCCCATTATACGGTTGGTCCATTGTGAACACGTGTGAATATCGGCCATATGACATTCTTTAAATTACTTTTCCTGAAATTGACGATTCAGGTTTGAAAAGGTCTATGCGGTCTTGGGTCTGGCTGTATTTAATGATTTAAAACTTCTTTTGTCTGGTTACAGCTTATGACTGTTTTCAAGGATATTTTCAATGTGAAAATTCCCGCTGTATCCCAGAGAATGATAGATGTGATGGTGATGACGATTGTGGAGATGGAAGTGACGAAACACAAGATGTCTGTCGTAAGTCTTTTTGAATTTTTTTTACAGGAACACAATCTCTGGGCTTTAGGGCTTTCTTATTTTACCTTTTATTCAAAAAAAATTTTAAATTTTACTAAAACAATAGAGGGGCAATAGAGGGGGCTTACAAATTAGGTCGTAACTTTGTTTTATATTTTCTTTTAAAGTGTCAAAAATGACAATATTTCCACCCAAAAAAATATTTATATGAATTATGGAATTATTAGGCTGGAATTAGATTTTATGTTTTCAGAGGTTGGCATAGAAATGTTCCTGCATGAATTTGAATCTTGTTTTAAATGGGTGTTTTGTAGGACCAATTTGAATCGTTTAAAATGGGAGAAAAAAATGTGTGACTTGTGTTCTTTCCCAACATTAATGTGTTTAAAAATATTAAATCTTTTCTTCAATGGGTGGGAGACTTAATAGGAAAAGATTTGGTCATGTAGTGGATAACATGCTTTACTTTAAATGTTCATGGATGCTGATGGTAAAACAGCAAGTTGCAGATCCTCCCTGGTAACATAGCATTCTTTTGATTCAAAATAGCATCATTTTTACTAATGTTTCCATACCTTTCATTTCATAAGTAATGATTATCTAGTTTCTATAATTATTTCTTCTACTTTTGTCTTTTGCCAAAAAATTGGTTTTCAGTGTAAAATATAATTCATTTGATCCAAAATTGCATGATATTGATTATGTAATTTCTAAAATTATTTCTTGCTGTATTTTGATCAGGTGAGGTACCATGTGACCCTGCCAATCACTTCATGTGTGCTAATGGAATTTGTGTCAGAACTTTCCAACGGTGCGATGGCATTGACAATTGCGGAGATGGAAGCGATGAAAACTGTAAGTAATTATTTTTCGGATTAGCGAATGTATTTGGGGATTTACTAGTGGATCATTCCTACCGTAGAAAAAAGAAAATGATTCATAGATAAATTGTACAGTGGAAGATTGATTATTTGATTTTACAGTGTTTTTTTTCCATTTAGAATATTGGGTGTTAATGCAACTCCTGACTTTTTGTTTTTGTGCAGGTCCACCACCACATGAATGTGCAAAGGATGATTATATCTGCAGGAATGGTATTTGTATTGATAAGAAACAAGTGTGTGATCTCAACAACGACTGTAGTGATGGTTCCGATGAATCTGGATGCAGTAAGTTTCCTTTCATTTAAGCCAACAGCTACGTTTACAGAAATCCAAAAAAAACTTGATTACTTGCTCATCAAAGCTGTGATTTTCATACACCAGTTAGGTGGGGTTGGGGACTGGTGGTCCGGGAGTTTGCTGCAATGTTTTACCAAGATGTATATATAAGTAACTCAAAGTATTTCAAGGCGTAAAATGTTGAAACGCACAAGTTAACAAAATATTTGCAAAGACAATGTACTTCCATCTAAAAGCGTACAAGTGGAGGTGAACCTCCCGCCCCCTGATTCAGCTGTGAATAAATTGCCTTTACAAATTTTGGAAGAGGGAAAATTATAATTACCTCCTCTGAAGCACAAATTTCAAGAAAATGTACATGAAAGCTGTGAGTACCTTGTCTTCAAGTTTGCAAATTCTTTGAATATGGAAGACAACAATTACAGGCCAAAATTTAAATGAATTGCACAGACCATTGAAGAATCAAAGCTTTAAGTGCCCACTTGTAGTTTGCTTGTCATTTCTACAAAATAACCTAAATGGGGCTTCAAACTTTGATATGATCTCCGTAGGTTCATGTAATACTTTCTTCGCCATATTCTTCCTGTTATCTTAGACATGCTTGACCACCTATTTTATTCTTAAGGGGAAGAAAATATGTTTTAAACCAAGAAATATCCTCAGTAGCAGACTTCCTGACTACTCATCCATCTTTTCAGCCGAGGCTAAGGCCATTCTTCTCGCCCTCAACTTTATTGAGTACTCTCCTCTTAGTCACTTTGCCATTTTCTCTGACTCAAAGGCTGTTCTTACTTCATTACTCAATCTTAAATGTGATAACCTCACCTGCCACCTCCTCCTCCGGAAACTCTTTTCTCCCACCCTCTGCAGAAAAAGTGTTCTTTTCTTCTGGATACCCAGCCATGTTGGCATCCCTGGCAATGACAGGGCTGATACAGCCGCTAAGCTTGCCCTTAACCTCCTCCCTTCCCCTTTTCCCAAAACCCTTTCTGACATCAAACCGCTTATCGCTTTCCTTGTTCGTGATCGCTGGCAAACCTCATGGAACTCCCAAATTGATAACAAACTCCATGTCATCCAGCCCACAATCCCGATCAAATCCACCATCAACAACCTTTCTCGTATCGACAACGTTCATATTACCCGTTTTAGGATTGGTCACACCCACCTCACTCACTCCCACCTCCTTATTGGTTCCCCCCAACCCCTCTGTAACAATTGCCACTGCATCCTCACAATCCAACACGTTCTCCGTGCTTGCCCCCTGTACAACCTTCCCAGAGCTTCCCTCGCTCCCCACAACTCAATTGCTGAGTTCTTCCAGAAAAATCCTCCGGATAGAATAATCTCCTTCCTTCATCATGCGTCCCTCTACAACCATATTTAATTCTCCTCTTCCAACCCCTCTCTACTTTGTTTTTGTTTTACCCATGCACCTCTCTCGATCACAGCTTTCTGGCTTTTGTTCTTGAATTTCTCTCATTCTCCCCCTGGTTTCTTTCCTTCCTACCTTAAAATGATCTGACCTCTCAGGCACAATTTGATCTTCGTTGTCGTGCCGTTAAGACCTCATCAAACAAACAAACAAACCAAGAAATAGCAAAAGGTTTCATCAACATTTGCTAAAAATTGACCATTTCACAGCATCATCAAGTTTAAAGGTCTTAGTAAAAGTACCCAGATTTTGTGACATCACAACAAGTAAACCTTTGATTATTCTTATGTAAACTAATTGTTTTTCGACCCTCCACCAATTTTATCTAAATGGGAGCAGTTGGATATGACGAAGAGGTTTTGAAAATCCATCATACCCTCTTTCAGTTTTTAGCAGAGAAAACAATATAATGATTTTCAAGTCAAATTTAGGACAGAAATCAGAAAGTTACATCAAAGAGGTGTCCTCTCATACATCACAATATTTGCATACATAAAGAATTAAAATACCCAGCCATGTTGGCATCCCCGGCAATGACAGAGCTGATTCAGCCGCTAAGCTTGCCCTCAACCTTCCCATACCCCCTTCTCAAAACCCTTTCTGACATCAAACCGCTTATCCTTGTTCATGACTGCTGGCAGACCTCATGGGATTCGCAAATTGATAACAAACCGTGACATCCAGCCCACCATTCTGACCAAACCCGCCTGTATTAACAACATCCACATTACCCGCCTTAGATTAGGTCACACCCACCTCCTACACTCCTACCTCCTTACTGGCTCCCCCACCACCCCTCTGCAACAATTGCCATTGCCCCTCATAATCCACCACGTTCTCCTTGCTTGGACCTGTACAACCTCCCAAGAGCTTCGCTCACAACTCCATAGCCGAGCTCTTACAGAAAAACCTGCCGGATAAAATGATCTCCTTAATTCATCATGCCTCCCTCTACAACCATATTTAGTCCTCTCGCCCTCTTCTCCTCTACTTACATTTAACCTTTTTTTAAACCCCTGTACATCATCCTTCTTTTGATCCCAGCTTCCTGGCTATTAGCCTCGTACTCTGTCAAACTCCTCATATTTTCTTTCCTGCCTACCTCCTAACCTCTCAGGAACAATTTGACCCTTGCTGTCGTGGTGTCATTATGCCCTCATCAAGCAAAGAATTAGGGAACAGGTGGTGGTTATTTGGGTGCTCTTTTATTGTAGTTGATGAGGAAAGTTTTGCCTCAAAGTTTGAAAACCAATACCATTCATGCCGATATTGTGCCACGACATTGCTACTGGCAGCGCCCTCACTCCATATTTCTTAAAATACTGTAGTGTATATGCTGTGTCACGCTTAAACCATTCCCGAAATAATCTCTATACGTACGTGTGTACAGTTAATTAATGTATAATTGTACACTGTATGTATGGAATGTGGGGGCAGTGATGCGAGAAGTTTCGGTGGCCTTAAGGATATTCCATTTTTCCTAATATATGGAAAATCAGAACATCTCTGATGTAGCGGGCACGAATCTAGCTTTCATGATTTGGCCCCAACTTTTGATTAGCCATAACTTGGGTGCTTACTACAAATGCTTTGATGTAATGTAAAGATTAGTGTGTTCAGAATGTAATGCTCTTTCTAATATAATATTTATCCGTCTGGATACCTTTAAATTTCAGTTTCATCTGGTTCGTGTGCCCTCCAAAAGGGAGGCTGTGAAACGAACTGCACTGACCTGGAGAATGGCTATATCTGTCATTGCGCACCTGGGTATTATGCTGTGGGACAAAACTGCCAAGGTATGCCAACAAGTCATCTTCACTGATCTTGTTTCTTCTTTTTGTCGAGTGGATATTTAGAGTACTTTGAATGATATTTTGTTGGAGTAAATGAGTATTGTTCCTGACACAGAGAGGAAAAGAAGAGAGTTTAGGTATCAAATTGTGTTGCCAAAGGGGGTATGTGGAAGAAAAAGAAGGGGAGGGGGGGGGTGTGGCACTTCATACTAAAAGTGGTAGGGGTGTGGAGCCCATCAACCAAAAAACACATCCACAGTATGACAGATTTTTTGGTAACTGCAGTATGAAAGTATACAATTTTGATACCCCCAGTATGAAAGAAGTCAATTTTGATACCTGCAATATGAGTATTCAACGAAAATATTGTAAAAATGGACCAGCAGTACAAAATTAATACAAAAATAACAAATTAACATAGTATAACCTAACTGCACTACGAAAATGATGAAACAAAGACAATTGTTTTACTACATATAAAAAAAAGAATTAGTACCATTTTTTTTTATAGTAAAAAAAGACACCTACACTACGGAAATGGTATAAAAAAGGCATCTGCTCGGGCGGCACATATACATATACCTTATATACCTCACATGTGAATCCCCCTCTCATATGTTTCCCATTAGATATTGCTGTGCCCCAATAATGACATTTTGAATTTAAAAATGATTTACTTGGGCTGTTTTTGTGGAAAAAAGACATGCTTTGTATGAGAAGAACTGAGTCCCATCCTTCAGGTTTGTTTTACCCTGTAGATTTGAGTGTTGGAACATAAGTAAATATATCCAACTAAAACACTCATCGTAATGTGTTTTTGGAAGTCTTTTTTTGTACCCAGATGATTTACTTGGCTTCAGCAATATATGTGGGCAGCACAATATGATGTTTCTACCAAAAACTCCCAGTTCTGATGAGAAGCAAATTGTCCTTTCTTTCAAACTTAATCAATATGGTAGATTTTCTTCTAGCATCTTATCAAACTTTTGTGTATTTACATTAGATGTTGATGAGTGTAAAGCAAACCCATGCATACACCTGTGCTTCAACACCAAGGGATCCTATCAGTGTGCTTGTGCGGAGGGGTACACCGAGGTTGTGTCAAACGGGCTGGATTGTAGATCAGAAGGTAAATCGTCAATGAATGGGGTGTTATGTTTTCATCCTAAATGTAACATTTATTATGAGTATTAATGTGAGTGTATTATTATTGTGTTAGAAAATGTTTGATGAAAATTAGTTCAAAGCATTCCAGTTGTCAATTTTGGTTATTCTTAGTTTGGTAACCATGACTTGTCCTTCTCCTTCAAAATTTGTTCCAGCAAATCATAACAACAAACTTACTGTAGCAAACAGTGAGACCACTTTATCTTGATTGAAATAACCACACAATAAGGACTTCATCCATTGCTAATATGATAGTCAGCACCAACTTCCACAACAACTAAGGTTTTCAGAATAAAGAAAATAAAGAGGAAAATCTGACCCAACCTGGTTATGTATCAGGTCGGGTCTGACTGTTTGAAACTTTAAGGAGCAGAACAAGTAATGCATAGCTTTTTCAGTGCAACAATTAGGTTGTATATTTATAATCTTGGATAATATTTGGTGAAATTTAGTTACAAATCATGCAACAGTCAAGATTTGGTAATCTTGAATATGACAATCTTCCCTACATGGAACCGGTGTATATTTTCAATGTCTGCATTTAAACAAACAAAAAATATGATATTATATACAAATCTGTTTATAGCTGCTTCCTTTGTACCGCATCATACACCATATTATCTTGGAACTTAGACAGAGCCTGGAATAAATAAATTTCTTATGTCACTAACACATTAAAATATTGTGATTAACTGGGTTTGTATAAATGTAAAGTATATAAATGTAAATTTATAAATGTAATTTCTTTTAAAATGTAAGGAAAATAGGTCAGAAATTGATTAGATTCAAGGGATGATATAATTGATGCTTCCTGACTTTTGTGTCTTCTCTGTATGAGATTGTTTACTTTCAGCCTGTCAGCTAGGTGAAGGATATCGGATGGACCAAAGTTTAACACTTGCTCACTTCACCAATTTTTCTCCAATCACCTTTTTTACAGATGGTGACCCAACCCTAATATTTGGTGATGGACAAGAGATCCGAAAATACACAAATAAAAATGACACCTACGAAGTATTGGTTCAACGGGAGGGACATGTAGAGTCCTTGGACTACATGCCACATGGAAACACAGGTGAGCAAACACAGGCGAGATCTGGGGGTCTAAGGGGGACATTTCACCCCTACTTTTTGCCCCCTCCCCTGCCCACTGACAGTTTTGGTTTTTTAAATCTTGCTTATGTGAGCAAAGATTGATTATGTACCGATACATCAATTGCTAAAATATTTCAGTCAAATAAGTCAATTGAAATATTGGAAAGGGGGAAAGGGGTTTGGAGAATTATTCAACTTCAGCAGTCAAAGGGAACAAACTTCAATATGGTCTTTAGCTTGAATACAGAAAAGTGGCTTAACTTCAATTAATTAATCAGGTGTATGTCGTTAGTGTGGGGACGGATCCAAATACAAGTAAACCCCTCACAAGACAATCCATCAGTCATTAAGTTGGTCCAAGTTGCTGAAGATTGGGTCCAGAATTGGGTAAATAGCTTAGGTGTAGATTCTTGGAGAGGGTGTAAAAAAGTAATACATGTTTTAATTTTGAGTCGGTGCCATGTTTACAGTTGTTGATTTAGTATATGGACAGAAAATGTCATCATGATCTTTTCAAGAGTTTATTTCTTTGAGAATTTTCTAAGGAGACAAGTCTCCCCTTCCCCCGGATGTGCCACTTAGATGTAGGTTTCACATCCCCTGTATGGTGCTGCAGGCTAACAGATTGGTAACATTTACAGGTTTGTAATAGCATCTAATTTGATTTCTATTCAGCTACTGTTTACTTTGTGGATTCATTTTACCGCTCCATCAAGCGAATCAGGTTAGATGCGGACATCTCTGTAGTACCCGATCATTTGGGTCTAGATAATATCTACCGCCCAAGAGGTATTGCCATTGACTGGGTCTCTGGGTGAGTATTCCATTTTGCACAATGTTTTAAACTAGGGATAAAGCACAGTTTCATCACAAAATCTTGCTTCCCCTCCCCAAAAAAAAAATTCCAAAAAATTATATCCTTTTTCTGCCACCTACAGTAAGTGTAGCATTTTCTACGTAATTATCAGTTGTCATTATTTCATCGCCAACAAATGTGGTAGATGAGTCTGTTTGTCCTCACGTCTACACATCCATTGTGCAGTTACTGGAAACAATGGAATTTTACCCTGAGAGAGGAATTTTAGATATGTGTGTGTCTTGCTTAAAAGGAAATTTATACAATGGAGAATATCAAAAGAACTTTAAACAATGCATTCCCTACATGAATAGATATTTGTTTCTGGCATGAAAGGAAAGTCTCAGGATAGTACCTCTTGCTTCAATAAAACTTGTAATTTAGAATCCTCACATGAAAAGTAATTGTAAAAAAAAAATATTTATCTAAAGTTATCTAGAGGAAGTAGATATCTGGGGTAAATGGAACCAGGGAAGGTGAGTTGAGGTTGGGATGACGATATTAGGTAATTTGGTTAAGAGTTTTGTCAGTGGGTGACAGAATGATGAGTAGGTAAATTGAGGGTGGGTAGGTGGGTGTGAGCAAGATAAAAAGATTTAGTGGGAGGGGGTAAGGGTTGTTACTTATATATGTGCAAGGCATATTTTCAGTGGCTAGAGGATTTGTATCATTTTGTGATACTAAATTCTCTTTGAGTTTTAAATTTTACACTATGGTTCACCAGTTTATTGTGTAAATACTACTATAAAGCCAAGCCTTGACCCAAAGACCACATGATTTAGTTTGTTCTTAGGTGCATCTACACCAGGACTTGCTATTTAGAATGCTGAAATTAAAGCTTTTCTTCTTTCCAACAATTCACCATCTTTATTTGTCCTGAGATTTCCTCAGAAATGTTAAAGTTTTTTGAGAATTCCTCAGAAAATGTAAAGTTTTTTCAGAGTTCCTCAGAAAAAATTAAAATTTCTTCAGATATCCTTATGGAAGGTTAGAATTTCCTTATAAAATGTTAAAGTTTTTCAGAGATACTTCAGACCAGATTGAAGACTAGTTTCCTTAAAAAGTCTACAAAACATTTGATATTTTCTTAGAAGATAACTGTAAAATGATATACTTTTCCAATATTCTTCAGAGATCCTCAAGTCTCTCTTGTAGCACTTGAGATTTAAAATCCTTAAAATTCTTCAAATATTTGGGCACCAACAGTTGTATTAGGCATGATTATTAAACTCCACCTTTATCATTGTGCTCATTTGCATAAAGTTGCTACAGTATATGGCCTGACCAGACTATTTTTATTAATCTAGTATGCTTAGTCAGGGAGTGTGACAGGATGTGATTGCATATGGACATAGGGAGGGATGTCATGTGGGACATGGATGGGGGCCATGAGGGACATATGATATAAGTTTACCATGTTGTATACACCGAGGGCTATATTAGGCATAATTATTTGACTCCACCTTTTTTTCTTATTCAACAACTTATTTGCATATAAGTTATTATATGAACTGACACTTTCATACATAGTATGCTCAATCAGGTACTGTGATAGCTAGGATGAGACTTCTTATGGAGCCTATGGGACGTCATGTGAGACATAGGGTGGGATGCCATGTGGAACAGGGTGGAATGCCATGTAGGATATGTGGTGGAATGCCATGCAGGACATAGGGTGGAATGCCATGGGATGGAATGTCATGTGGGACATGGGATGTCATGTGGGACATGGCGTCCCACCTCATTTCAACAAGTCATTTGCATATAAGTTATTATATGAACTGACATTTTTATACATAGTAGGCTCAATCAGGGACTGTGATAGCTAAGATGAGACTTCTTATGGAGCCTATGGGATGTCATGTGGGACATGAGAAGGGATGCCATGTGGGACATGGGGTGGGATGCCATGTGGAACAGGGTAGAATGCCATGTGAGCCATGGTGGGATGCCATGTGGGACATGGTGGGATGCCACAAGTAACAGAGAGTGTGACATAGGTTTGGATGCCATGTGTGACATAAGGTAGGATGCCATGTGTGACATAAGGTAGGATGCCATGTGTGACATAGGGTAGGAGGCTATGTGGGACATAGGGTAGGAGGCCATGCGGACATGGGATGTGTTGCCATGTGGGACATAAAGTAGGATGTCATTGGGAGGGATATCATGTGGAACAGATGGTGGGATGCCATGTGGAACATCAGGTGGGAAGCCACTGATGCAGGACACAGGGAGGGATGCCATGTGGGACATAGGGAGAGATGTCATGTGGTACATATGGTTGGATTAATGTGGGACATATGTGTAGGATGGGATCCATGTGGGACATACGTGTAGGATGGGATCCATGTGGGTCATAGCGTGGGATGCCATGTGGGACATATGGTGGAATGTCATGTGGGACATACGGTGGAATGCCATGTGAGACACTGTATGGTGGAATGCCATGTGGGAGATATGGTGAAATGCAATGTGGGACAAGGCATGAGATGTCATGTGGGACATGAGGTGGAATGCCATGTGGGTCATATGATGGGATGCCCTGTGGAACATATGATGGAATGCCATATGGGACATGGAGTGTCATGTGGGGCATGGGGTGGGATGCCATGTGGGAGATATGGTGGAATGCCATATGGGACATGGAGTGTCATGTGGGGCATGGGGTGGGATGCCATGTGGGAGATGTGGTGGAATGCCATGTGGGACATGGGATGGGATGTCATGTGGGACATGGGGTGGGATGCCATGTGGGACATGGGGTGGGATGCCATGTGGGACATGGGATGGGATGCCATGTGGGACATGGGGTGGGATGCCATGTGGGACATGGGGTGGGATGCCATGTGGGACATGAGGTGGGATGCCATGTGGTACATGGGATGCCATATGGGACATGTGTGAGATGCCATCATTATATTTTGCCAGGTCATATGATATGGGTGTCAATTTTCATAGGCATGCGAACCATGACGGTATTTACCGTTCTAGTTTTCCCTTGTTAACAGGCCTTGCATGTGACCATATCCATATGACTAAATATGTATTATTGTAACAATGATAGTAGAACGACCAATAGTAACTTACGTTTCTGTTTATCTGCTTAGCCTTCTGTACTTCACTGACTTGGGAAGGGTAAATGATGGATATGATCCCCTCGAAAGGAGAAGAAGGAAAAGAGCTGTAACTGACGCAAGACCGAAGATTGCTGTAGCTCAACTGGATGGGTCACAGGAGAAGAATGTTATTAGCGGGGAGAATGTGTACAACCCAATAGAAATTGCGCTCAACCCACCCAAGGGGTAATTTGAATAATCATTGATCTCTTCATGTGTTGCTATTGTTATTTACAGTGTTTTGAATTAGGAAAAACAGCTGTACCTCAATAGACCTTTTAAAATCTGAATCCGCAATTTCCGGATAACTAATTTAGATAATGTCACATGGTCGAGATTCACGTGTCCATAATGTACCAATCTTATACAGGAGGAATCTTATTGACTAATAAAATACTGGAGGAATCTTGGCCGCCTGCACAATTCACGCACGGTATGGGACCAAGTTATGAAAAAATATTTTCAAGCGCACGCACGTATCATACGTGTGTTATACATTATCGAAATATGCGCATGTATTGCTGCTGACATTTTTTTCCCTCAAACCTGCATCTGATTGGTTGGGAAACAAAGGAAAAGTTCTTCCAGCATTTGATTGGTTGAAGAACTGAAGAAATCCCTTTTGGCTAAACTCCGTTTGGAAAGGTCTATAGGTAAATGAAAGGTTCTTGGAGCGATCTGGGAGGAATATTGTTGATTTTCTGGAATGATCTCAATGGGCCCAATCTGAAAAGTCACTAAGAGCCCTGGTTGCCTCTGTTATGCCAATAAAGCTAAATCCATCCAAGTCATTAGGCTCATAGAGCCAGTGCTTATCCCCAGTTCAATGGAGCAAGCAGATAAGAGTACATGACAGCCCATGGACAGGATGCCATTCCATCGCAGATGAACTCCACAGCAATGCTGATACTTATTTTACAGCTGAGTGGACTAAAGCAAGTAGAGTAAAGTGTCTTGCTCAAGGACACAATGACACCTTAACAACGGAGTCACTGCATCCCTGTAATGCCAATAGAGATGATTATTTGATTCATTTATGGTTTTACCTAATTCCTTGTCACTATTATTCCATTTGATATTATAATGGTCTTTTTTTTGTTTATAGTAAAATGTACTGGATTGACTTGGGTCCGAACCAAGCTTTCCCGGCCATCCGCTCAGCATGGATGAATGGGGCTAACCAGCAGACGCTTATCACCAAAATGCTCTTAGAGCCAACAGGACTGACCATAGATTTTGCAAACAATGATACGGTCTACTGGTGTGATGCAAAGAAAAATACAATTGAATACATGGTTTTCGGATGGAAGTGGGAGGACGATTCTAAAGCTGGAAGTAAGTCAATATTCAAATTTGAAGTTTAATTGAGTAAAGTGTGTTTCAGCTAAGAACAAAACAAAATCGTTATAAAGTTTACCACTGGAATCATCTGTTCCACCCAATAGTTCTAACATTTCTGCACTTGTCAAAGCATGAAGTTAAAAGTGCCACTTAATCTCAAGGGTTGCTTTCCATTAAGCTATCATAGGCTGTTATATATCAGGCCAAAGAAAGATGATCAAATGTGCAGTTTATTCTAATTTGTTTGCATTTCTGGCACCATATGAACGTATTTGACCATGGACCCTATACCTAGATCCTTCACCACTAAATGTGCCCCCACCACACTGCATATCATTGCAGCCCTCTTAGTAAACTACATGTCATCTAATATCATTCTATAAATGTAAGCCATTTCTTCCTTGCTTCCTCCCAGATCTTTTGAATCCATTCAAGCTGGAAGTGTTTGAAAGCTACATCTATTGGACAACAAGACTGTTTGATGTGAGGGGAAAAGTAATGAGGATTAACAAACTAGGACACGGAGAAAACGAGACGTATCTTGAAGACCTCAATAAACCAACTGGACTTAAAATTTACAACAGATTAAGATATCCAACTCCAAGTAAGTTCTTTTTGTAACTTTTGTATCTCATTAAGAATTTTTGGCCTTTGACCCCTCCAACCCGACACCCTCGATTTTCTCAAAATCAGGGGTAATCCACACCATTTAACCCGAGAGACTCTTCACAATTCATTGACTAGCATCAAGCTATTGTTACACCATACACAACACAGGGATAATCTATACCTTCTTAAATGACAGCATTTTCATAGTCTATTCACAGTTTATTTATTAGCAACCAGCTACTGCTACACTGTACACAATAAATCATTAATCTTGGGCTCAAGCCACATAACTGCTGTTCAGTGATAAGAATCAGATTAGTCCTTGGCTGAGCCTAAATTTAAATATACATTATATGCTTGGGAGGACTTTGTGCAAAACCCATGAATGATTGATGGACCATTCCTCATAAGGATGGTTATTTCATCATGTTTAATTTTTTGCTTTCATTTATGTGTTGAGAATATACATTAATGTATAGTTCTGTGAGTTTTATTTTTTGTGCAAATATTAATGAATTGACTAAAACACAATTGCTTAGTGTTTGGAAAATTAGGAGACTATGCAGTGTGAAGCAAGGTGAAATTTTTGTAGAAATAATAAGTTGTATTTTGAATTGCCTTATAATATAATGCAAGAATAGAGAAATTTCATCACTCAAATGGACTTCATTTTGCAGGGCAGCGGCATCGTTGCGCTTCATGCATCTTCACACAGCCCAGTCACATTACACGTACAACAAACATACTACATGCTAACCTTCCAGTACCAGTTCAACGAATTTTACTAATTGTAATTTTTTGTACGCTCCCGATTTTTCTTCATATTTTTCTTAAGTTCTATATTTTCACGTTAATGCCAGCTGATTGTTCGTTATACTTAGACAAAGCCTACATACCTGATATAAAGTGCTCGCTGCAAATCCTAATGTGAACCGTAGCTTGAAGCCATCGCGTTGTACAGCAGAAACCTACTTCGAACCGTCGATCAAGATCAGATGGAAATTGAGAAAGTTCCCCCTCACACATCTATTAGTGCAACCAATTGCACAGCAAGATTCTGACAAAATTATCGTACACAATTTGTTTTGTATAATAAGATGCGAACGTATGTAAGTCTAATTAAATGTACAGCAGACGACAGCGGTATTGCCCAACAAATGGCGATGTAAACAAAGTCATGTGACTTCGTGACATCAGCTGAAACACCCTTATACAGAGTTGATATCTGGATAAAAATATATAGGCACATTAAATGTTGGATGTCACACAAAGGTATGGGTATATGAAGAATATGAGGGAGGGGGAGTCTGGTGAAGATATCCCCCTTGCGTAAAATCACACAAACAAAATATAACACAGGGATACATGGAGAATGTGCCCAAGTCCCCCACCCTCCCCCGCCACCCCCCATGCAAGAAGTTACAGCTACTGGCCTGGATAGTAAGATGTATCTGGTTACGTGTTTACTACGTTTTCTTCCCACAGAGGTGAATCCATGTCTTAACAAGCCGTGCTCTCATCTATGTTTGTTGACGGGTGAACCCCCCATGTTTGCTGGTAAGAGCAGTTTGGGATTTGTATGTGCCTGTCCTGCAGGTATCAACTTGCGTCCAAGGAGCAGCAGTCAATGTGACATAGGTAAGAGATGCATAGCACTGGAAAAAATTTAAATTATTTAGAAAGATAGTGACTAAATTTAATGGTATTTTTAGGTGTTTTTTGTTTATTTGGCTTACATGGTATTATAATGGTAAATAATACCTAAAGTACCTTTTACAATAACATCATTCATAATGTTCTTTTTAAAATCCCATTTATTTGAAATATTGTTCCGTTTTTTCTTTACAATTCCATTTTGTATATTTTCACACCTTTTATTATTTTGAAACTTTGCTGTCCCTCATATAGAACAAAATCTTGAAGTCACACAAACAAACAAACAAGGGAAGAAATAAACAGAACTGAGAATATTGCTTACATAAAGCAGAATATTGGACGTTGTTTGCCTCTCAGGAAGTTAAAGAACAGAAATATCAGCTTTTTTTCTTCAGATTAACAGATTATGGAAATGAGGAAATTTCATAAAAGTAATAATACAGACTTTCTCAATCTTCTCAGTGAGTATTCTCAAAGAATATGGTTTTGGAACATATGCATTAACTCAAAATATTTGTTTGTGTTTTAATTTCATTTTAGATGAGGTGTCCAGTCCAACTACAACAAAAGTTATTTCTGGGCGTCCGTCAAAAATTCCATGTAGGAATGGAGGAACTAAGACTGCTTCAGGAGATTGCAGGTAAAGCCTTTGTTCTCATTTATCTTTCTTTTACTTTCTTTTTTATAGAAGGGAGGAGAAGAGTTTGCACTAGCATTCTATAAAAGTGGGAATTAGCAGGTGTAATGACATGCAAATATTAAACAGTGGCTAAGCATTTGAAGTGCCTAGCAGCTATTATAGTATGTTTTATATGCATGAAATTCCATCACACTTAAAGTGATGTACTACAGCCTATCTTGATCATAATGACTTTTGTTCATCATTGCAAGGGTAGGTATAAGCTTCATAATCTTCAATATATAAGAAAACTTACACAGGATAAGAGTTGGCATTTTTTGATATATCAACCTTTTGTGATGTCATCAATCCTCATATTGTGATAATTTGTTATGTTTAAAATAATTTACATGTTTTAAAATAGAAGAAATCAATACATTAAATGGGGTAAATTTTTATTTTCAAAGAAGTTTTGTCCCTCAAAGGCTCCCTTGTTACTCTTTTAATGTGTTGGCTCATTAGTAAAATGAGAAGTTAAGTTTTAATGTAAGAGAGAAAAAGGGGTGAAACATTAAAAAATCACCAATGAAAATAGAAGGAACTATGGAAACTTTTTGTAAAGTATTTTTTCAGTGATCAAAAAAGTTCTTGTTAAGAGGACAATAAAGGGAGCAAAATGGTGAGCTAATGTCTGAAATATCCTCTGATAAAAGCTGCATTGAAAAGCTGTCCAAATTGGGGTATACCTGTTTAATGATGCATGCAGCATCTTGCCTCTACTAAATGGAAAAACCAACAAAAGTAATATCGACTTTCAAGCATAGCAGGATCATTTCCAGACACGATTGCATGCCTAGCAATCATTTAAATTGAGTTTAATCACTTCTGCATGAATCGCATCGTGGAGCTTGGAAACTATCCTATTATTTAATGCGCCGGTAAACAAGCAATGCAAATGCAAATTGGAAGCGGGGGTACATAATATGATCACCCAACCAGTTTTCTTTTAATGATCGGGTGTTTAGGACCCAATTTTGATTTGGCTTCTTGATTGTAATGCGGTTAAAGGCCTGGTATCGTCTCTGGAGTGGAGGTAAATAGATTTCAATTCATGTGTTCTGATTGGTCGAAATGCAGTGGTCGAGTGTGCACTTATACTGATAGACCAATCGCTAATAGTTTTGGAATAAAATGTACACCACCACATATTTTATTCATGCAATGGCCTCCAAGGAGATAATGAATTTAAAGCTCTGAAATCTGATTTGTGTAGAAATGACTGAAACAAGAATAGTAATGGCATCAAATCCTTACATTCCTGAGAAATCTTTGATTACGGTATTTCATTGATTTTACAACTTACAATCAAATGATGTGTCAGTATATACTAAAACAAGATTGAGTGAATTAATCATAAATCACCACCTGAAATAAAAGTGTTCGAAAAATATTTTCAATTAGTTCTAAAAGTTGAACATTAAGAATTTTTGTCCCTTGGACCCCTCCAACCCGACACCCTTTGTTTTCTGAAAATCAGGGGTAATCCACATCTTTCAACCAGAGAGTCTCTTCACAATTCACTTACTAGCAACCAGTTGTTGTTACATTGTACACAATAGGTCATTCATCTGGGGCTGAAGCCACATACCTGCTTTGCAGTGAAGCAGAATCAGATTAGTCCTTAGCCTAAATATAAATATGCATTATAAGCCTGGAGGACTTTGTGCAAAGCCAGTGAATGATTGATGAACCATTCCATCCTAAAGAGAGTTATTTTATCATGAAGATTTTTAGAAATGAATAAACACTAAGTGAGGGTTTTACATCAGTTTTCTGCATTAGACTTTCAGCACTAGTCACTTCATAATCTCATTTTACCATTCATTTAATGAGAGGGGTTTTATTTGGTTTACACATTTGCATTTCTTGAAGGTTTTCCTTAAAGTCTAACCATACCATTACTGCTGCTATTTCAGATCAATACATTCTTTTGTTTCACTTTCAGATGTGCTGATGGTTATTCTGGGGACAGCTGCAGCACTGAGCAAGGGTTTTCTGCATCACGTAAGTTTATATTCTGTTTTAATTATTCATAGTTTTACAAGTTTATATAGTAATGTGGCATATGTCATGTTTGACCTAATTTATCTAACAAATTGGTATCATCAAATAGGCAAATACATAAGGTGTAAGCTTACCTACTCTCTTTAATCCCCCTTTCTAAATTTGTGGATTTTGACAATTAAATGTCATTGCATTACTATGAACATATATTTTCTGACATGGGATTACATTTTCAGACAAACCTCTGATGGAGGCTTGGTGGGGGGAGTTGCCCCCACCAATGTTAAGTTACATCACTGGCTGTGACAAGTGTACATTCCCATGAATACAAGTTTTAAAGGAGTATATGCCAAAAACATTAAAATTGTTTAAAGAAATTTTATTGGCCCAAATTCATGCATGGCTTATTTTGAGTGTGTTTCTTGTGATTGCATTAAATTAGTAATTAACACATCCTTAGCTAATGCTAAAAATCATGCAATTTTATTTAATTAAAAGAAAGGAATCGTCCCATAAATATATTCAGAAGTGAACGCTGCAGTGCTGGTAGCGTCACCTAAGTTTTTCAGTTTTCTTTTTTGATTTGCAAGAAATCTGTTATGTTATTAATAACACATGTAGGCCCATATCTTCAGTCCGGCGGATGTGTAATTGATAACATCGTAGATTTCTTGCGATCAATAGGGAAAATTGAAAACGGGAAGTGACGTTACCAGCACGGCGTCGTTCACTTCTGAATTTATTTATGGGGTGAAACCTTTCCTCTAATTATATCAATAATAAATATTCGATAATGCCATCAACAACGTTAATTCTTTGTTTTTGTTTTAGATACCACGGTTATCACCCTGGGCTCAGTAATTGTGGTGGTTTTAATTCTTCTTCTTGTGCTATCAACTTTATTGTTCCTGTTTATGAGAAAGAGATCGTAAGTTATTTGTTTATCTTTCTTTCATGAAACTAAGATTTTAGTCGTTTGTATCGGTTTTTGTACAGAGAAAGTTTTGGGGCACCATGATTACACAATAACTGATCATAAGCCAAAGTTTAATGTTGGTGCTAAGATCTCAGTGGAATCAATGTTAATGTATTTCTGAATGTATTAGCCTGAATATCAGGCACATACATAAATACAGTGCTGTCAAGAGGGAGCAGGGGACAAGTTGTACCAGACTAAGGGAGCAACAATCAGTTAAAATCCATGCTTTTGACAATGGTGAAAACGGTAAAATTTGGACTAAAAATAGCTGAAGACCTTTTTGTTTTTCTGAGATATGAGGGCCCTTAATTGTTAGTTTTGCCTGGGCTTCCTGCTTAAATACAAATTATGTTCAGCAAAATGAAAAAGAATGCCTAAAAAGGATGTTTTATATTTTTTGTTTTGGAGCAGTGATGGCCATTCATGAAAGCATGATGTAGATGATAATACAAAAAAGGAGCAAAGCAGTAACTTTCATCAAGCGCATTTTCTGTAGAAAACAAGATTGGGACCATGTGGCACACAACTGATAGAGTGTATTTTCCCTGTGACCCACAGAATGAGGACATCAAAATAATGAGAGGATGGTGTTCACAACTTGTTCAAAGCCATGTTCCCTGCGGATAAAATGATCTCCTTCCTTCATCATGCTTCCCTCTACAACCATATTTAGTCCTCCTCTCCCACCCCCCTCTACTTTTTTTTCTTCACCCATGCACCTCTCTCGATCCCATCTTTCTGGCTTTTAGTTCTCGTGTCCCTCTCTCTCCCCCTGTTTTCTTTCCTTCCTACCCCTGGAATAATCTAACCTCTCAGGCACAATTTTACCCTCACTGTTGTGGTGCCATTAAGCCCTCATCAAACAAACAAACATGTTTAATTGCATATGGGGTCCAGTTCACAAAATCTGTGAATAACTGAAACTATGGTAGTACTTGGCTGTCTTTGAAGCATGGTTGTTGAACAGATATCTCAAAAGCAAAAATTAAAATGGTCATGTGTTTCAATGGATTGATTACTGCTATAAAGTGGTGAATCTACATCAATGCTGCTTTGTTGGACCTTTGACAGAAATTTCCCTCTGCACTGTATTCTGTTGATGAAAATCTGTTTTGTTCCAGCGTAGTATTTTTTCTTGTTTTTTTTTCTTGTTTTTTTTTCTTGTTTTTTTTTCTTTCTTTCTTTCCTAAAAGAAAAATGAATCTGAATGTAAAGTGTGAAACAAGTAACTATGCATGAACTGATCATTGTTCTTGTTTCAATAACAGGAAACGTCCCTCCGAAGGTGGAGCTTACTACACAAGTTCAGGCATAGTCCTTGACTCGAGGGGAAATCCAGAACATGTATCATCCATTCAGCATAGGGTGAGTACAAGTTGTGTGTGGTTCAGATAGTTGCCAAGGAAGTTGAAGACTAAATAACTTTTACAAAATAAAAACATTTTGCAAATTACTTTTTTAAATGGTAGCATGATGATGCAAAGTTGTTACAAGGGCATCCAGCTGTTTTCATTTAATCCAAGAAGAGATATTGTGCTTGCAACATATGTCCCCACTATTTCCTGGCTACACTTTAAACAAATTGCTGAATGAGTTTTGAATTTCAGGCCCATAGGGAGGGTGGTGCGATAGTGGTGCACCATCCTCCTTCCTCACTGACCCCAAAGGTATACAAATCTCATATACCTCCCTATAATTCATGTAAAATTGGGAATTTTACTGTGGTAACACATTTCCCCCCCCCCTCTCCCTCATGGAAAATCCTTGCTACGTGCCTGATTATACCTTTCTTTAGAAATTAATTGAAATTTGTTTACCAAAGATTCTTCCTATGGTAAATTGCCATCAGAATCCTGAATCTCATGAATATTTTACTCCTTTAAGCAGTGGTTTTATTCCAACCCTGTTAGAGAAGTATTTCAATGTGATATGCAAGAAACAGTTTAGCATTGAGAGGTTGAATGTCCCCTCTTAGTCTTGCATCATTCATTCTTACTGAAACAAATCCTTTGCATACTTTGGTATCATTTGTGTAGAAATGACTGGAATCAGATTAGTTGTGATGTCACAGCCTCAGATTCTTCAAAGTTGATGTATTCTATTATATTTTGTCCTGCAATTTTGTGGCTAAAATACCATTGTATGTATCACGAAAGTAGTAAAGCAGAACTTAGTAAGAGTAATTATAATTCACCACCTGAAGAAGGTTCAAAGAAAAGTAATTAGAAATAGTCAAAAAGTTAAACAAATTTTGTACATTCAGAATTTTAAGAATGTGAGGATTACACAGAAAAGACAGATTTTTAAACTTGAATATCTCCTTAACGGAATAAGATTTTTGAATGCTTTCTTCTTCATTTTGTTTCTTTTTAAATCCTTCTTCATATGAAATAGACTTACTTGACCACTGTGCTAATCCTTTAAATTTATTGTCATTTTTTTTTTCAGCATCCAAGTCAAGGTGGTGACATCAATCCCAATTTCCCGCCACCCGTTGGTGCAGTGGGTGGCCTGCCGGAAGTTCCCGAATATGCAGACCCACTTCCAAAGAAAGACGGAAATCTTGAAAAGGATGACCTTCGCTACAATATTTACATTCCACCAGAGCTTTTGCCAAGACCGCTTCCCATGGAGCCGCCGCCTGCTTACACCCCGCATGAACATCAGTACAGTGAAGTTGATTTAGCAGGAGACGATACTATAGAACTGGTCGATTGATGGCGATGTATGCAATTTTTCTTGCCATGTGATGGTACATTTGTATCTCCTCATTGCTTCTCAAACAATTTTATGAACTTTTAGTTATATCAAATCTTATTATTCCTGCAGATATGAAATGTCTGTTGTATATGTGGAACTAATGGAATGCTTGCTTGCATGGAGCAAGGAGTACTTAATGATCTGTGCATTGTCAACTTTAATTATTCTTTTGTACACACAAAAAGTTGGATGTGATCTGTTATCAAGACCCTAAGAAGCACATTTTGTATCGATTGAAGCTGAGGCATAGCAAGCGGGGTGCAGACTGCCCCATCCCAGCCCAGAAGATTTCATCTGCCTGGTTGCATGCTTATGCCTTCTTTCCATTTGGGAAGCAAACTTGGGAAATTAAATTAACACAAAATTGGTCAAATTCAAAGAACATCTGGTGACATTTCCAAAACATTGAACAGGATTTCCAAAAAATTAAAAGAGATTTCCTGGAAAAATTCCTGATTAGCAGGAACGTTTGATGAAAACTTAATTTACCAATGCAATTTGTCCACTTATACTGGAATATTTTGAGGTTTTTTTTGTTGTTTTTTTCTCGTCTGAGAGGTGACCCTTCTACACTCTACACTCCTGGATTGAAGACTGACATCACTTAGAGTTTATAAGAGGCTGACCAGATTGTTCTGACATGAATTTTCAATCTGTTGAACAGATTACGCACAAATATTGGCAGAGCTTTTATTTGTGTTTCATCCTCCATTACTAGTAAACATGTCAAATAATAGCATAATACCTTTTCACCGACCATTCACTAAGGCAATATGATAAATCTAATGATCAAATTCTGATTAGAATAGTCTTGATCAATTTACTTCAAAAGCTACGTTACATACATCTTGAAGTACGACTGATCAAACTTCCAAGGGTTTTTAAAGGATTAGACCAGTGGTCAAGCATGAAAGAGGACTTCAAAAAAAAGAAATAAAAGAAAGAGTTTAAAATATTATCACGTTAAGGAGATATGTAAGTTTAAAGTTTGGTATCATTTGTGTAGAAATGACTGAAATCAGACAAGTTGTGATGTCATAGCCTCAGATTCCTCAAAGTCTATGTATTCTATCATATTTTGTCCTGCCATTCTGTGGCTTAAAAACCATGGGATATGTCAAAAAAGTAGTAAAACAGAATCTAGGAAGGGTATTTATAATATACTACCTGAAGGAATTTTGAGGATAAATAATTCAAATATTAAAAGAAATTACAAACTTTCTTCAAAATACATAAAGACGTTGAGGAATCTGAGGCTGTGATAGCACAACTAGTCGGATTTTACGTTTGTACAGAAATGATACGAACCTTTAAATTTGCATTTCTCCTTAACGGAAAAAGATTTTTGAATGCTTTCTTCACCATTTTGTTTCTTTTAAAGTCCTCTTTCAAAGAAGATGAACATGCTTGACCGCTGAACTAACCTTTAATTATGCAAAATTAATAATAACTTAAATTATTTTTCATTATAATTCTTTTATTTTTTTGCATCAGATTAAACCACATGCACAGGCATAAATCGTGAGATGAGTATACTGTCACATGATGAGGTTTATTTTGCTGTGACCTCTACACTTCTTTTTCAATTACTTTTTACGTTTATATAAGTAAAATAATAATACATAGATTTATATTGCGCTGAAAGTAAATCATATAGTTTTGCATGAAGTTAGTGTTAAGAATATGTTATGAAGAATATGATTGTTGTGGTGCTTTTAAAGTTGCTTATTTAGAATTGAGAGTCAAATTGTGTAAACTGCTCATCGCCAAAGGAGGGTCCCTCTTCTCCCACTCCACATCCCTTCCTGGATCCACCATTCATATGGGGTGTGGTGAAAAGATGGTAGTTTTCTGGGTCCCTCTCCTCCCACTCCACATCCCTTCCTGGATCCACCATTCATATGAGGTGTGGTGAAAAGATGGTAGTTTTCTTTCAAGAAATTAAGATCATAAATCCTCCATCCACCCTGACCCCATTTTTTTTGTTAGAGAGGAGGAGGAGGGGGGGGGGGGTTAGAACCCTGGTCCTTTACTGGAGCATTAAGATAACTTGGCTCATAGAATGATGCTAGTTGTACTGCATTGAAAATCGGGGAACCAAAGATAATTCTTTTTCTAGTAGAAACATATGTATATTTTGTAGCTGTTTATCAAGTGCACACTTATCAAAAATTTGATCTGATTTCTATTGTTTTGTAGAATAATTGTAAAACTTTTTGAAAATTGTGTTTATTTTAATGTTTTACTTCCATGATGATAGCTACCCTGTAGTGCTTTAGTTATTATTTCAAAGTCTGTGCACTTTATCTATGCAAACTGTTATCTTGGTAGGAGCTAGCTAGAATTGTAGTAATCTTTTTGAAATTGACGCTGATGAAACAGGTGCTAGTACCCACTTTGATGATTGTATAAGTGTAATGGTCTATTTTTACCAGTTAAAGGTGCACTCTAGCAAGAAGTGAGAACATATTGTTACAGTGGTCCCCAGAATAGTATAATACGTTTGTTACATACAACAGTACTGAAGTCTCTCATAGATCATGCAGATTCAAAACAAACTTTGTCCTAGTGATGGCACCGTTATTTTGATGTGTGTGTGTGGGGTGGGGATGGGGGGGCAAGGAAGGAAAGGTTTGTCTCAGGAGGGCAAAAGCCGATAGATCAGATGACATGGAGCACCATAGCACCACCATTGCTTTGACCTGACCTCAAATATCAACAACAAAAATTATTAGTAATTGCAGCTGTACATGAATATTCAAAACCAGCTTTGACCTGACCTCAAAAATATCCATTTATTTCATTGGTCATTGCAGCTGTATATGAATATTCAAATCTACTTAGCACTTGAACATGAATCTTTGATACCAAAGACAGTCCATTGCGATTCACTACTACTGAAAATCTCAAGGAGATTTACATAAGTCAGTGCCCTCACTTGTCAGTGTGTTAAAGAGTTTCTTTAAGCCTGTGTATAAATGGTGTGATAAACAGATCAACATAAAATAGCATTTGAACACAACGGTCCAGATTCCCTTTTATTGAACTTTTTTATATAATTATTCTATTGGAAGTATAATTCATATAATTTTATATTTTTACAATCATATAATTTGTTTTTCCCCTCCATTTATTTCATTTCACGGTATATGTATTACAGTAGAACAAACACACATACGTTCATATATACAAATAAGAATGTTCATGATACAAGATGTTCAATAGTACAGAAAATGAAATGAGACTTAAATGTAAAAAAAACAAGAAATCAGGGTTTATGAAAGACTGATATCAGCAATTTTTATATTCATATGAAAATGCTTTATTATGCAATTAACATATCGGGACATGGACATTCATTTTGTTAATCTTGCATGTTTACATATGTCTTCATAGGGGTTACAAGAAAGATCATTTAAAAGAGATTAAACGTGGAAAAGTCTTTACGTACAAATTCCTAACAGTTTGGGTATCTCTCAGGATAGGTTTTGTTTATTCATAGCGCATCTCTGACCAGTTATTCCTTCACTACAATATAATCATCTATATTGTGACACACTGTACACGCCAGGATTTGAAATTTAATGAGGAATTATTGGTTTGATCAACTAATCTATGGTGGGGTGTACATATTATGTGATAAACAATAGAAAATGCCCCCTCCTTTCTTTGTAATTTATATAAGGGTGAATTGTAATATTAGAGGGAGAATCCCTCTACCCCTCTCTAATGAGAACATTGTCAATGTGGCAATAATTAAGTGATTGGTTTTTGTAAGTGGTATTTTTGTGTGTGAAAGTGTTACACACATTGACACCCATCATGGTAGAAATCTCATTTTCAAGCTTTTAATGTTTTGCTTTGTAATAGGTTTTTCTTTGCTTCATGATATATGCTCAATACTGAATTTGTAGCTTTTGCCGTAGTTAGCTTTAAGTAATCCAAAACCCCAACCATTATTAACTAAAAATTAGATCATCAGATTCAGTGCAACATAGATTTATTTAGATCAATTTATTGTTTTATTTAGTGTCTGATAGAGCCTTTGTAATTGTGGTGTGATTAAATTTAGGTACAACGTTTTTTTTCTTAGGAAAGGATAAGTGCAATGATGGATTTTTTAGATATTTTTCCCACATCCTCAGATATGAAGCATGCAGAGAATGGAGCATCCGTGACATGGTGACATTTTGTGAAAACATTTCATTGTCCAAAAATCGGTGACATTCTGTGACATTTTGAAAATTTTGCGACAAAATAAACATAAACAGATGTATTGAAATTTGTCTGACATTTTGTAACATGTTTTACCCCTTCACTCACACTCATTGGCAATTTGATGTTGCATTTTAGTGATTGATTTCATTATTTTTCATTAAACAGACATGACCAAATGATCCTTTCTATGAGTATTAACGGTCAACTGGTCATGATGTGTGAATCTATGCCAATCAAATGTGACAAAAGGCAAAACTGATGTGACATTCTGTGCAAAAGGTGCCAAAAATTATGCCACATTTGAGACATGTGACAAATTTGAAAGTTTGTGATGTGTTATTTTGTGACAAGCCATCAATGATCACTCCATTCTCTGACCATGGGTAGACCAATATCTAATTGTTTTTTTTCTTTCTGATGATGATGATTACCTAATCTGTTTAGATGTTCTCCAAAGTCATTTTTATCCCAAGTTTCTATTTGGAAGTTTAGTGGTTTTTTTTTGCATGGGCAGGATTTACCTACCAAGTCGGGGTGAGGGTGAGGGTGAGGGTCAAAGTCTTAAAATAAACTTTGCCTACCAAACTGTGCAAAATCACACAAAGATATACACAAAAATCACAGTATAAAAGATATCAATTTGGAAAAAAAATGGAGGGAAATAGTATCACGACGGGCGAGGTATGGTAAGATTGATTACCAGGTTATAGCTTTTGATTGTAAAAGACAATGATGTATTCCAGACTGAACAAGTCTTTCTTCAACCTGCTGAAATGTATTCTAGTTGTATTCATTATATTAGAGGTTCCGTGATAGACGTCTTTCGTATATATACTTTAACGGTATGAAGTAATTTATGATAGTTTCAGAGAAATGTAGGTGTAAAGTGCATTTAAACCATTTTGTGAATTTTTAACAAGAATCTGAAGTTCTATCTATATTTTGACACAGTTGACACATATTATTGTGGGAGGAGCATGAATCATTAGGTAGCAAAGAAGAAGTAAAAAATTAGATCTAAAATGCAATGTAGATCATATATTTTAATGAATTTTTAATTGGATTTAATCATTTGTGGGTACCCTACATGCCCATAGGCCTTATTGTGATCATATCTGATATATAAATATTTCTTAGAAAAAACATCTTTACGACAATTTAAATTTTAGATAAGAGTTGCCTATATTTAAGCTTTTTAACACACAAAGTTATGAACAATGTTTAATGATCGTGTTGTTTTTTAATTTGTTGATACTTCTAAAGGCAGTTACATACGCGACGCGGGAGCGATTTTTTAAACAAAATTGAATAAAATAAAGGGAAAAAACCATTTTGACCTCCTGTTTTCAGAGAAGGATTGTCATCGCATGGCTATTCAGATTATAACTGAAAATTGATTGAAAGGGCCTTTCTGCGCCCATTAAAAGCAAAATTTGCGTCGCGATAGAAAATCACGCCCCACTAAAGCAAATTTCTCCATTGTTTGAACAAAAAAGCATTTCTAACCAATTTCCTAGTATCATCAGAAAGCCTTAATTGTAAACTTCATCGTGTGTAAGCAAAAAGTCAAAGCATTTTATAATATTTGTTTCCTGTATGATTATCTAAAAAATAGCTCGCCGCATCGCGTTCGGTGTGTAACTGCCTTGAAGTGTCATTAAAGAAATTATTTTATGCACATGTCTTTCAAATTCAATGATTTTGATGAATATATAAACTTTGTATTCTGATTTTTGTTTCTGTGTGTGATTTATTACTTTTATTTACACCTGATAAATCCTCCTGACCTTCCACCACAACCACTAGGCAAAGTGGAAATGTTTTAAGAGACATGTAGGCAGATCAAATGTGTCGTTAAGAAAATGGGGAAGCCTATCCAGCCCAACCACCTGTGACTGCAGAAATGCACTCCAGGCAATGGAACATCTCTTGAGAAGCCATCTATAAAAAATATCAACTGTCAAATTATTTTCTGACAAGTTAAAAAAGACACTTATGTCTAAATATGACCAATTCTAGTTTACCTTCATGTATTTCATCTCCACTTAGTTTATGATTATATTTGACATCTTATTTATTTTTACCCAACCACTTTATTACTTTTTCCTTGGGCTTCTTTATGTTACTGGGTGGGGGGAGAGAAGGGGGTTCATCTTTTTCTTCTAATTTTACTTTTCTATATAATTCCTTTGTAATTAATTATTTAATTTGAGTTACGGTGGGCTTGTAAAAGCTCCGGCTTTATGCCCTTGCACCATTTTCTCATAAATTATTTGTCTTTTCAGTACAAATATTGTAATATATGCATTAAAATGGAACATAAATCAATCAAATCAATCAAATCTGCTGTTGGAACCCTGCACGCTTGCAGATCTTGCCCAATATAACAACAAAGCACACTTATGTATCTAGCAATGACAGGGCTTAGTTTGATTTTGTGTCTTGACTCGATAAGAATTTACATGCACATAACCCCTCCCACTCCCCCTCTCCTTTCAAAAAAAGGGAGAAACGATGACTGACGATGACAACAAAGATGATGATAATGATTAACAATTAAAGAATGTAAAAAATTTCATGTAAATTGGGGTTAGAGCTACTTAACTCTAAACAAGTGTTTTTATCAGTATAGTATTTCACCGATGTACCCAAAATGTCAGTTCTAGCTATGTGCCTGTTTAGTATTTCCTTCAGAGGTGTATTTTATAATATAGTATTTCACCTACATGTATGTGCCCAAAATGTCAGTTCTGGCTATGTGCCTGTTTAGTATTTCCTTCAGAGGTGTATTTCATGGTATAGTATTTCACCTATGTGCCCAAAATGTGACAAAATTTAACAAAAGTCTATAGTTTATTCGAGTAAGTATATTAATTCCACATTAATTTTTGAGATGAAAAGAAAAACTCTTGATAAACATTGATAAAAACGGTTCATATAGAGTATAATCTTGATTTCCATATTTTTCCAATGTCTTCAGTAACCAGCAAAATAAATATCCGAATGTCAATGACGTTCACATTATATTAGCGCTTAAAAATCTTAAAACCAAATCTCTGTCAGAGATGTCCCCCGTCTGAACTCTCGGATCGGAATGCTCGTAGAAACCACGCCTACTCGATGATACATTAACCAGTGTAAGGCATGCGCAATGAATAAGAAATGGAAGAATTTAAAATACCATCGTTACTGTCATGGCTACAACTTTTCCACTCCCATTTGATATCTTCACCACGCCGTTTTCGAAATTAGATAACATAGACAATAGAGCTAGGCTTTTCGGCGCGAAACGGCCATTTTGAAAATCAAATGTTTTTCAACACAATGATTTTTGATATTTCAAGTACATAAATTAGAAACTATAACATTTTATCGCAACATCTGACAGTCTAAACAATATGGCTGCATGACTTCAATTTTCTCGTGTGTTATAAATGTTTCTATTAATAAGCATGCTGCCGGACTGTTAATATGTCATATCTTTTATTAATATATACTGTATGATTACAAATACGCGTCAGGGCTAAAAAGAACCTCAAGTTTTGGGCTTAAAATTCTGCTTTAGGGTTAAAAGAAATCAGTGTTTGACCTAAAAATGCACATTAGGGTTTGAAATTTCACAGTTTAAGTCTTAAGTATCTGCGTTAATAATACAAATATAAATGTTAGGCTTAAAAGTGCGAGTTAATGTTGGACAATTTAGTGTTAGCTTACAAACCCACATTAGGCTTTAAAAATTCAAGCTTCAGCTTAACAATTTTAGCCACATTTTAGCCAAAAATCACATTGTTTCTTATATTATTTTACTTTAAAACGGATGCGGGGGAGTGGTGTGGAAGGGTGAGGGGAGGGGGTGGGGAGCTTGTTAGATCTTAAGCTGCTGTATCCTTAAATATTTATGTTTATAACATGAATCTTTCAAAAAGTTTGCAAATATCACGTGATCTGTACTTAGTACGGAACAAGCGAAATATTAAATTTTTAAAGGAGAAAAAGGTTTTTTTTCTCCATCCAACAATTTTCACAGAGATTTTCATAAATATAAATTTTTGTTATAATGTAAATCGCACCAAACTTTTTCGCTTTTCGAAAAATTTAAAATATGCAAGCATTTTGCGAAATCTTTAAAAGATGCACAATTATCACGTGACGACAGCAACACATAAAGACCTGGCCCAAAAATGATTTGGTTTTTTCTTAAGATTTTTAACTATTTTAGCATATTCAAATGTTTAAAGACGCCTAATTGTCACGTGACGGCAACAAATAACTACCCGCCATGAAGAAGAAGAAAAAAGAAATAACGTTTTCTATAGTTTAAAGAGGCCAATCTCGTCTCAGTTATGTTCGTAAAATTGTGATATTCATACCTTTATGTTACATACGGGTGTGGATTGTTTCTATTTAGGTATGTATGTACAGCGTGCATAGTCACTTCCGCGGCAGGTATTGATTGGTTGTCCTTATTTGGGTAAGACCAATGAGAAACGCTGACTGTTATTGTATATTACTGCCCATGAGAACACAATATCTTGCTTTTAAGATTTTCAAAATTCAAAAAATATACAGAAATTACAATCTATGTCTTGAAGTACCAATTTCAAAACTGTGAACAATATCTGCGCAGGAATGACAAATCAATTAATTCACTTTCTAAAATTTCTTCTGGTATCTGTTGAGAATGATTTGTAGCCAAATATCCTTTCAAAAGTGAGATGTTTATACAAATTTCACTACCTAAAATTATCAAAAAATGTTTCAAAAACCTTAAAATATGCCCAATTTTCACGTGAAGACAGTTGACCTGCCGAAAACATTTCCTTACTTTTATGATTTACAGAATTCAAAAATATTGAAAGATGCACAATCGCACGTGACGGCGACACATAAAAACCTGCAACAAAAGGTCAAAAATATTAATCAATCTATTATTTCTTCATATTTTCATCATTAAATTTGAGGTGCCTGCTGCTTTGAGCTGGCAAAGACCTATCGCGGGATAAATAGGCCTATGAATATTGTGGGATCAACATGTTTCTTCACATGTCACTCTCCAACCAATTCCTACTAGTGGAGTGCGTCAGTGCGTGGCTAGATTTCGCCGTTGTCTCTCATTCGCTAAGCCCACGCACCTTTTTTTTCGACAGAAAATTCAACAAATCATTCCCGCATCCTGTGATTTTGGGACATGGCGTGATCTCAATAGTTTTCAATCCTCTTTCTGCCCATCCGCCCAACCATTTAGTATTAGAAAAAAAGATCCCCCTTCACCCCCTTTATCTACCATATTCTCCGTCCATACAACTTCCAGCAACACACCAACTGCCTGCAATCATGCTCCACGCGGGTAGGCGTGGTCCTTATCCCATTATGTCGCCCCGCCCCTTCAATTAACGGGTAATAACAGTTTCAATCGCATATCCCACCGTAATAAGGCGCATGCACAACATTTGGTGTGGCGTGAACAAACCCTTATTTCTGACACTTCGCTCTGTGCATTAATATTCACGCAAACAGCACTGTAGTAGGCTACTATTAGGTATACACAGACTTACTACAAACAAGCCTACATGCCCGCCCAACGAGCGAAGCTCAAAATGACACTGGAATACCCACTTTAAAGCCACGAAAAGGGGCCACAACTATCTAATCAAAGTTATGTGATCTTTATCAACTTTTCATCATCTTAACAACCCTCTGATCAGCCCTTTTACCCCCCACTCTCACCTTCCCCCTCTTACCCCCCTCCCATCCCCCACCCCTCCCATCCCCTGTAATCCCGTAACGGTGTTTCAATCTATGGCTTGATTTTCTTTTTAAATTTATAAGTCCGTACAAGGCAATCAAGGTAGCAGGCAATCAAGGTAGCAGGCAATCAAGGTAGCAGGCAATCAAGGTAGCAGGCAATCAAGGTAGCAGGCAATCAAGGTAGCAGGCAATCAAGGTAGCAGGCAATCAGCAGGCAATCAAGGTAGCAGGCAATCAAGGTAGCAGGCAATCAAGGTAGCAGGCAATCAAGGTAGCAGGCAATCAAGGTAGCAGGCAATCAAGGTAGCAGGCAATCAAGGTAGCAGGCAATCAAGGTAGCAGGCAATCAAGGTAGCAGGCAATCAAGGTAGCAGGCAATCAAGGTAGCAGGCAATCAAGGTAGCAGGCAATCAAGGTAGCAGGCAATCAAGGTAGCAGGCAATCAAGGTAGCAGGCAATCAAGGTAGCAGGCAATCAAGGTAGCAGGCAATCAAGGTAGCAGGCAATCAAGGTAGCAGGCAATCAAGGTAGCAGGCAATCAAGGTAGCAGGCAATCAAGGTAGCAGGCAATCAAGGTAGCAGGCAATCAAGGTAGCAGGCAATCAAGGTAGCAGGCAATCAAGGTAGCAGGCAATCAAGGTAGCAGGCAAGCAGGCAAGGTAGCAGGCAATCAAGGTAGCAGGCAATCAAGGTAGCAGGCAATCAAGGTAGCAGGCAATCAAGGTAGCAGGCAATCAAGGTAGCAGGCAATCAAGGTAGCAGGCAATCAAGGTAGCAGGCAATCAAGGTAGCAGGCAATCAAGGTAGCAGGCAATCAAGGTAGCAGGCAATCAAGGTAGCAGGCAATCAAGGTAGCAGGCAATCAAGGTAGCAGGCAATCAAGGTAGCAGGCAATCAAGGTAGCAGGCAATCAAGGTAGCAGGCAATCAAGGTAGCAGGCAATCAAGGTAGCAGGCAATCAAGGTAGCAGGCAATCAAGGTAGCAGGCAATCAAGGTAGCAGGCAATCAAGGTAGCAGGCAATCAAGGTAGCAGGCAATCAAGGTAGCAGGCAATCAAGGTAGCAGGCAATCAAGGTAGCAGGCAATCAAGGTAGCAGGCAATCAAGGTAGCAGGCAATCAAGGTAGCAGGCAATCAAGGTAGCAGGCAATCAAGGTAGCAGGCAATCAAGGTAGCAGGCAATCAAGGTAGCAGGCAATCAAGGTAGCAGGCAATCAAGGTAGCAGGCAATCAAGGTAGCAGGCAATCAAGGTAGCAGGCAATCAAGGTAGCAGGCAATCAAGGTAGCAGGCAATCAAGGTAGCAGGCAATCAAGGTAGCAGGCAATCAAGGTAGCAGGCAATCAAGGTAGCAGGCAATCAAGGTAGCAGGCAATCAAGGTAGCAGGCAATCAAGGTAGCAGGCAATCAAGGTAGCAGGCAATCAAGGTAGCAGGCAATCAAGGGCAGGCAATCAGCAGGCAATCAAGGTAGCAGGCAATCAAGGTAGCAGGCAATCAAGGTAGCAGGCAATCAAGGTAGCAGGCAATCAAGGTAGCAGGCAATCAAGGTAGCAGGCAATCAAGGTAGCAGGCAATCAAGGTAGCAGGCAATCAAGGTAGCAGGCAATCAAGGTAGCAGGCAATCAAGGTAGCAGGCAATCAAGGTAGCAGGCAATCAAGGTAGCAGGCAATCAAGGTAGCAGGCAATCAAGGTAGCAGGCAATCAAGGTAGCAGGCAATCAAGGTAGCAGGCAATCAAGGTAGCAGGCAATCAAGGTAGCAGGCAATCAAGGTAGCAGGCAATCAAGGTAGCAGGCAATCAAGGTAGCAGGCAATCAAGGTAGCAGGCAATCAAGGTAGCAGGCAATCAAGGTAGCAGGCAATCAAGGTAGCAGGCAATCAAGGTAGCAGGCAATCAGCAATCAGGTAGCAGGCAATCAAGGTAGCAGGCAATCAAGGTAGCAGGCAATCAAGGTAGCAGGCAATCAAGGTAGCAGGCAATCAAGGTAGCAGGCAATCAAGGTAGCAGGCAATCAAGGTAGCAGGCAATCAAGGTAGCAGGCAATCAAGGTAGCAGGCAATCAAGGTAGCAGGCAATCAAGGTAGCAGGCAATCAAGGTAGCAGGCAATCAAGGTAGCAGGCAATCAAGGTAGCAGGCAATCAAGGTAGCAGGCAATCAAGGTAGCAGGCAATCAAGGTAGCAGGCAATCAAGGTAGCAGGCAATCAAGGTAGCAGGCAATCAAGGTAGCAGGCAATCAAGGTAGCAGGCAATCAAGGTAGCAGGCAATCAAGGTAGCAGGCAATCAAGGTAGCAGGCAATCAAGGTAGCAGGCAATCAAGGTAGCAGGCAATCAAGGTAGCAGGCAATCAAGGTAGCAGGCAATCAAGGTAGCAGGCAATCAAGGTAGCAGGCAATCAAGGTAGCAGGCAATCAAGGTAGCAGGCAATCAAGGTAGCAGGCAATCAAGGTAGCAGGCAATCAAGGTAGCAGGCAATCAAGGTAGCAGGCAATCAAGGTAGCAGGCAATCAAGGTAGCAGGCAATCAAGGTAGCAGGCAATCAAGGTAGCAGGCAATCAAGGTAGCAGGCAATCAAGGTAGCAGGCAATCAAGGTAGCAGGCAATCAAGGTAGCAGGCAATCAAGGTAGCAGGCAATCAAGGTAGCAGGCAATCAAGGTAGCAGGCAATCAAGGTAGCAGGCAATCAAGGTAGCAGGCAATCAAGGTAGCAGGCAATCAAGGTAGCAGGCAATCAAGGTAGCAGGCAATCAAGGTAGCAGGCAATCAAGGTAGCAGGCAATCAAGGTAGCAGGCAATCAAGGTAGCAGGCAATCAAGGTAGCAGGCAATCAAGGTAGCAGGCAATCAAGGTAGCAGGCAATCAAGGTAGCAGGCAATCAAGGTAGCAGGCAATCAAGGTAGCAGGCAATCAAGGTAGCAGGCAATCAAGGTAGCAGGCAATCAAGGTAGCAGGCAATCAAGGTAGCAGGCAATCAAGGTAGCAGGCAATCAAGGTAGCAGGCAATCAAGGTAGCAGGCAATCAAGGTAGCAGGCAATCAAGGTAGCAGGCAATCAAGGTAGCAGGCAATCAAGGTAGCAGGCAATCAAGGTAGCAGGCAATCAAGGTAGCAGGCAATCAAGGTAGCAGGCAATCAAGGTAGCAGGCAATCAAGGTAGCAGGCAATCAAGGTAGCAGGCAATCAAGGTAGCAGGCAATCAAGGTAGCAGGCAATCAAGGTAGCAGGCAATCAAGGTAGCAGGCAATCAAGGTAGCAGGCAATCAAGGTAGCAGGCAATCAAGGTAGCAGGCAATCAAGGTAGCAGGCAATCAAGGTAGCAGGCAATCAAGGTAGCAGGCAATCAAGGTAGCAGGCAATCAAGGTAGCAGGCAATCAAGGTAGCAGGCAATCAAGGTAGCAGGCAATCAAGGTAGCAGGCAATCAAGGTAGCAGGCAATCAAGGTAGCAGGCAATCAAGGTAGCAGGCAATCAAGGTAGCAGGCAATCAAGGTAGCAGGCAATCAAGGTAGCAGGCAATCAAGGTAGCAGGCAATCAAGGTAGCAGGCAATCAAGGTAGCAGGCAATCAAGGTAGCAGGCAATCAAGGTAGCAGGCAATCAAGGTAGCAGGCAATCAAGGTAGCAGGCAATCAAGGTAGCAGGCAATCAAGGTAGCAGGCAATCAAGGTAGCAGGCAATCAAGGTAGCAGGCAATCAAGGTAGCAGGCAATCAAGGTAGCAGGCAATCAAGGTAGCAGGCAATCAAGGTAGCAGGCAATCAAGGTAGCAGGCAATCAAGGTAGCAGGCAATCAAGGTAGCAGGCAATCAAGGTAGCAGGCAATCAAGGTAGCAGGCAATCAAGGTAGCAGGCAATCAAGGTAGCAGGCAATCAAGGTAGCAGGCAATCAAGGTAGCAGGCAATCAAGGTAGCAGGCAATCAAGGTAGCAGGCAATCAAGGTAGCAGGCAATCAAGGTAGCAGGCAATCAAGGTAGCAGGCAATCAAGGTAGCAGGCAATCAAGGTAGCAGGCAATCAAGGTAGCAGGCAATCAAGGTAGCAGGCAATCAAGGTAGCAGGCAATCAAGGTAGCAGGCAATCAAGGTAGCAGGCAATCAAGGTAGCAGGCAATCAGGTAGCAGGCAATCAAGGTAGCAGGCAATCAAGGTAGCAGGCAATCAAGGTAGCAGGCAATCAAGGTAGCAGGCAATCAAGGTAGCAGGCAATCAAGGTAGCAGGCAATCAAGGTAGCAGGCAATCAAGGCAATCAAGGTAGCAGGCAATCAGGTAGCAGGCAATCAAGGTAGCAGGCAATCAAGGTAGCAGGCAATCAAGGTAGCAGGCAATCAAGGTAGCAGGCAATCAAGGTAGCAGGCAATCAAGGTAGCAGGCAATCAAGGTAGCAGGCAATCAAGGTAGCAGGCAATCAAGGTAGCAGGCAATCAAGGTAGCAGGCAATCAAGGTAGCAGGCAATCAAGGTAGCAGGCAATCAAGGTAGCAGGCAATCAAGGTAGCAGGCAATCAAGGTAGCAGGCAATCAAGGTAGCAGGCAATCAAGGTAGCAGGCAATCAAGGTAGCAGGCAATCAAGGTAGCAGGCAATCAAGGTAGCAGGCAATCAAGGTAGCAGGCAATCAAGGTAGCAGGCAATCAAGGTAGCAGGCAATCAAGGTAGCAGGCAATCAAGGTAGCAGGCAATCAAGGTAGCAGGCAATCAAGGTAGCAGGCAATCAAGGTAGCAGGCAATCAAGGTAGCAGGCAATCAAGGTAGCAGGCAATCAAGGTAGCAGGCAATCAAGGTAGCAGGCAATCAAGGTAGCAGGCAATCAAGGTAGCAGGCAATCAAGGTAGCAGGCAATCAAGGTAGCAGGCAATCAAGGGTAGCAGGCAATCAAGGTAGCAGGCAATCAAGGTAGCAGGCAATCAAGGTAGCAGGCAATCAAGGTAGCAGGCAATCAAGGTAGCAGGCAATCAAGGTAGCAGGCAATCAAGGTAGCAGGCAATCAAGGTAGCAGGCAATCAAGGTAGCAGGCAATCAAGGTAGCAGGCAATCAAGGTAGCAGGCAATCAAGGTAGCAGGCAATCAAGGTAGCAGGCAATCAAGGTAGCAGGCAATCAAGGTAGCAGGCAATCAAGGTAGCAGGCAATCAAGGTAGCAGGCAATCAAGGTAGCAGGCAATCAAGGTAGCAGGCAATCAAGGTAGCAGGCAATCAAGGTAGCAGGCAATCAAGGTAGCAGGCAATCAAGGTAGCAGGCAATCAAGGTAGCAGGCAATCAAGGTAGCAGGCAATCAAGGTAGCAGGCAATCAAGGTAGCAGGCAATCAAGGTAGCAGGCAATCAAGGTAGCAGGCAATCAAGGTAGCAGGCAATCAAGGTAGCAGGCAATCAAGGTAGCAGGCAATCAAGGTAGCAGGCAATCAAGGTAGCAGGCAATCAAGGTAGCAGGCAATCAAGGTAGCAGGCAATCAAGGTAGCAGGCAATCAAGGTAGCAGGCAATCAAGGTAGCAGGCAATCAAGGTAGCAGGCAATCAAGGTAGCAGGCAATCAAGGTAGCAGGCAATCAAGGTAGCAGGCAATCAAGGTAGCAGGCAATCAAGGTAGCAGGCAATCAAGGTAGCAGGCAATCAAGGTAGCAGGCAATCAAGGTAGCAGGCAATCAAGGTAGCAGGCAATCAAGGTAGCAGGCAATCAAGGTAGCAGGCAATCAAGGTAGCAGGCAATCAAGGTAGCAGGCAATCAAGGTAGCAGGCAATCAAGGTAGCAGGCAATCAAGGTAGGCAGGCAGCAGGCAAGGTAGCAGGCAATCAAGGTAGCAGGCAATCAAGGTAGCAGGCAATCAAGGTAGCAGGCAATCAAGGTAGCAGGCAATCAAGGTAGCAGGCAATCAAGGTAGCAGGCAATCAAGGTAGCAGGCAATCAAGGTAGCAGGCAATCAAGGTAGCAGGCAATCAAGGCAATCAAGGTAGCAGGCAATCAAGGTAGCAGGCAATCAAGGTCAGGCAAAGGTAGCAGGCAATCAAGGTAGCAGGCAATCAGGGCAATCAAGGTCAGGCAATCAAGTAGCAGGCAATCAAGGTAGCAGCAGGCAATCAAGGTAGCAGGCAATCAAGGTAGCAGGCAATCAAGGTCGCAGGCAATCAAGGTAGCAGGCAACTAATCATCCAGTTATCTGCTCCATTGAAACTTATGATACAAGCGACCAGTTTGGGATACTTTTCCAACTAGACATGCCAGAACACGAAAGATTGGGATATTTTGTAATGTACAGCATGTTGTGTGACACAAACCCACCCACCCAGACAAACACACACACACACACACTTTCTTGGTAAAGTTCAAAAACGCACACTCAGAGAGGCACATTATTCTTTCAAAGTGACACAAACATGTGGAAGCTGTGAAAGCTTCCCAAATTTTGATGGTGGAGCACCATTAATATGTGGTTGAGGGAAAAACTATACCGTTGGACCCTTGTCACTGATCAGCTGAAGACTTGAAGTTTAATTTATTTTCAGCAAGAAAATGATAAAAAAACCCTGAACCATTTTAAGGACTCCTTATTTGATTATCACATTATTTGGGACTGTTTTATTGAAGTTTCGGATTCATGACAAACTGATAAATGTATTCTCCCAAATTTTGGTTTTAAATATCTTGATCTAAGAGTTTTCTGGCAGCAAAAATATATGGGTCACCAGAAATTTTCAGACCGATAAAAGTTGGAAATTTTCGGGGGGAAAGGGGTGGGGTGTGGGGAGATTGCCCCTAAAGCTATCATGCTGTCGCACATGCTTTCGCAATACGTCAATCAAAAAGGACCCTGATATCCTGTGTACCCCATCCTCATCAGATTCACATATCTTCCGCCATCCCTGCCTACAGGGCTTCGTCCATGAACTCCACAATTTCACCCGATTTTTTCAATTTGTATAAGAAATGTATTTCTACTCTACTGCTCTGCCTACTTAAAAGTGGTAACCCTAATATACGAGTAGATTTCAACATGATAATTTAAAATTGTCTTCTTCTCATCAAGTATACATTGTGAAACTTTGTATTGATTTTAAGCCGGTTTGGGGTATCAAAAACAAGAAATCTTTAGACCAGAGCTTTACCCATGAACCCCCAATTTTGCCTGAATTGTCTCCCTTTTCAGCCAAAAATGTTTATTAACGGCAGTAGCGTATCTATATAAGGGGGATATAAGGGGGCTATTGGGGCATAGTTAATTACGTAGTCCCCTTCCCCCATGTTTTTTTATATATATTTTTTTATAAAAACCATAAATATAATTCAGTGAAATATCAAATGAAACAGAAATTATAGATGTTAGCATTTTTTATTCGTGTCGACTGAATTATTGTTAATTTTATATCAAAAATCCTCAGTTTTGGATTGAACAATTTTCAATTTGGGACCAAAATTCTTCAATTTGCGGTCAAAAATCGTTCAATTTTTTATTTCAGGATCTGCCCCTTCAAGCTTTTGCCACAACTCCATTCCTGTTTTTATCCATACCATAGTATGAAGGAGAAGGTGACACACTAGCCAGCTGACCGGCCTTTGTACATGTCGTAAACATAGTCCCACATTTAAATGACTGAGATCCTAATAAGAGTTATGATTACATAACGTTACACATGCCGCCATCTTGGAAAGGAATGACCTTGGTGGTTTTTCAGTGGCAAGTCCGTTGACTAAATAACAGATCTTGAAATGTGATTAAAAATTTCAAATTTTACTTAAAAATTCTTCACTTTTGGACTACAAATCTTCATTCGACCAAAAATTACAATTGAGGTGTTTCAAGACATTAAGTTATGTTTTTTTATTAAAATTTAAATTTAAATTATGTCGGAAACTGTGTGCGTGTGTGTGTGTGTGTGTTGGGGGGGGGGGGGGTCACCTGTCTACATGAATTGAGGTCCTGGTTTTGATAATCCAAATCGTGTTTCTCAGATGAATATTTTGTCACAGTCGAAGTGTCATCGCTCTTCAGTTTTCCCCAACGGATTGACCTGTTGAATGCCTGACAGCCTGATCCATTTACACCTGCATATGACAATGCGTATAGCCGGATAGCCAATGTGTATAGCCAACAGGCCAATGCGTATAGCCAATGCGTATATAACCAATGCGTATAGCCAATATAGCCAATGTGCATAGTATTTTAATTTTATTTTATGTCAACTTGCTATAGTGCAGATGACTCACAGAGCGTAATAAAAATACCCCTTCTTTAGTTTCGTCCGTGCAATATTGGATGACGTCCACGTTCCTTCCAACTGAACTTGCCCCATTCCAGGGTCATAAATCCTGGGGGTATTTAACATAATAGGTTTTGAAGAAAAAACAGTATTGGTGAACACTGTCTGACTGTTGGGGAAAATATATGCATAATTAATTAAAGTTAGGCATTCAAATTCTAAATGGTGGGTCTGCAACCAGTGAGTTCACAACTGGTTATCAAAGGCTGTAGGAAATTAAACCTTGCTTTGCTATGCTAAATGCTGTAAAATGGTCAATTGTTAATCCATCTTGATGGAACGTTCTACTGCATATTTTCTTCCAATTAAAGCTCAAGGTATTGCTAAATGTCAGCGTTGTAGGAACTTTTGAAAAGTGTGTGTGTGTGTGATAGGGGGAGGTGGGGGGAGTGCCTCCCCAAGTTATATGCAAAATTCCGCCTCTGTTTGTAGACAATAAAGTGCCCTGGAAGGGCACTTTATTTTTAGAAAAAGGCACTTTCTAAAAAGGCACATTCCCCCGTACATGGGATGGCAAAAATCGCTATTTTCCTACTATTGGGTCAGTAATTAAGGGGAATTTCTGAGATAATATGCTATTAACAAATTAATTTAGCATTAATCACGGAAGATTGTAAGGTGCGTACACGGCAACTAATTATTGTAAGCGTGTGTGCACTTACGCTAAAGTATATGGGGATATATTGCTGCTACCAACTTTCTAGGCTACCGTATAATATATGGCGAAATCGATGTAATGAACGTGGGCAGCGGACCGATTGGTTTAATCCTTAAAATGGCTTTCAGACAAAAGATTTGAAAAAATGGGAAAGAAAGAACGGTTAAAGGTGAACTAGACCCATATTTCAGGGTGTTTTTTGGGTGAATTTTCAAATCTCCATTTACCTCTTTTACCTCCCTAAGTGAAAAAATTGTATTGTTTATAAATCTCAGAAAACTTTAATTCGTATAAATGTTTGTGTTAGAGAAGTTTTGAGGCTCTCTAAAAGGATCGAAAAACATTTGTGAGTCTCTGGAAAATCTTTCCTCACTTTTCGGTGTAGTGCCCCTTTAATACAGTTGATCGAGATTATATGAGGTCACGATGCAGATGTCAAACGTCAATGAATGCAGGAAAGACGCGGGGAAATTTTGAATATTTGTTATTCTGGATTTACTCAATGCACTTCGAAGACGTCTGAAGCTTGCTGTCTATAAGGCGGGAAAATCAACCTCTTCGGAAAGGGTAATTCATGCTTAAATAATTTGTTATTATATCATAATCTAAGAAAGAATTAGTTACCATGTTTATTCATTGTGACTTACATGTGCTTTCCCTAAAAAATGCCAAAAAATAGTAAAATACAAGTGAAATGTTTTTTGTTATCATAATTCTGAGTATTAGGCCTGATTAGGCCTAACGTTTATTGACAAATATCTTTGATTGTACTAATACAGCCTTTAATTCCCATCGGTTGCAGAGCTTTTGTTTTTTGAAAATTTTTCCCTAAATTACCCACATTCTCCATCAAGCTATTTAACACTGATTTTAACCTTATATTACCCATATTCTCCATCAAGCGATTTGACTGTTTAACACTGATTTTAACTTTTTCCATTTTTTCAGAGACGTTTTGCTGTCTGTGGCGGGACAATGTCAATGAATGCAGCAAAGTGAGTTTAAAAAGCAAAAAGACGCGCGAAATTTTGATCTTTTGTGATTCCGGATTTGTTCATGGCACGATTGGAGACAACTTATTTGCATGCATGCAGTCAGGCTGGGCAATGTCAATACATGCAGGAAATGAATTTTATATATTGCAAAGGAAGCGAGAAATTTGGAATATTTTTTTTAATTTGGATGATCATGGTTCTTCGGAGACAGTCTGCAGGGCAATCAGGCTGGGACAATCAACCTCTTTTGGAAAGGTAATGCCTTCTTTTGTTATATATATATATATATATATATATATATATATATATATATATATATATATATATATATATATATATATATATATATATATATATATATATATATATATATATATATATATATACATATATATATATATATATTTATGTATATGTATATATATATATATATATATATATATATATATATATATATATATATATATATATATATATATATATGTATATATATATATATATATATATATATATATATATATATATATATACATATATATATATATATACATATATATATATACATATATATATATATATATATATATATATATATATATATATATATATATATATATATATATATATATATATATATATATATATATATATATATATATATATATATATATATATATATATATATATATATATACATATATATATATATATATATATATATATATATATATACATATATATATATATTTATATATATATATATATATATATATATATATATATATATATATATATATACATATATATATATATATATATATATATATATATATATATATATATATATATATATATATATATATATATATATATATATATATATATATATATATATATATATATATATATATATATATATATATATATATATATATATATATATACACTTATAATAGCATGATCTAAGAAATAATGATTTAATATGTTTATCAATGGTTTTTATAAAAGAAATTTAACAAATATGTAGGCCTAAGTGTTATTTTTCTAAAAAGCATTGCATATGTTAGAAAAGTATACAGAATCTAGTACTATAATTTACCAGCTGAAAAAATAAATTTTCTTCAAAATACATTAACAATTGTTGACAATGTGAGGAAGAGAGTGCCAACATTACAGTTCACTTATTACATCAGTCATTTTTAGCTTGACTATTCGAAGAATAGTAATGCTATTCTACTACCCCCTGCGTCGGCGCCGGCGTTCGGTAAAATTATGGTTAAAGTTTTTATAACTTAAGTTATGAATGGTGTATATTCATGTGACTTAGCATATGGGTAGACGACATGGGTACTGATCAAATGAGCATGATTGGAGGGTTGTGTGTGCATACTAATTAGCTTATTTGCATAACAATGATAATAGTTTTCATGTTTTGGTTAAAGTTTTTGGTTAAAAGTTTTTCTGTTAAAGTTTTCATAGCTTATGAATGGTGTACATTCATGTGACTAGGCATAGTGTAGAGGACATGGGTACTGTTCAAATGAGCATGATTGAGGGGTTGTGTGTGCATACTAATTAGCTTATTTACATAACAATGCAAATATTTGTATCTATGATATCTTTTAAATTAAAGTGGATGTGGGGTTTTGTTTGCACAAATGATCATATATGTAAAGAGTATTGTCTACACTTAATGATGAGGTGAAGTGTGCATATTAATTAGGTTATTTGCATAACAATATACTCGTACACTCGTATACAATGTTTAACATTCATGAGCGCATAACTTAAGTTATGAATGATGTCCATTCATGTAACTTAGCACAGAGGTAGATGACATGGGTACTGTTCAAATAAGCATGCTTGGGGGGTTGTGTGTGCATACTAATTAGCTTATTTGCATAGCAATGAAAATATTTGTATCTATGATATCTCTTAAATTTAAGTGGGAATGGGGATTTTGTTTGCACAAATGATCATATATGTGAAGAGCATTGTCTACACTTAATGGTAAGATGTAATGTGCCTGTTAATTAGGTTATTTGCATAACAATAGACTTTCGCATAAAATATTTAACCTTAGATAATAACTTGGTACTTGTTGCAGGGATAGAGAACATAGGCACTGTTCAAATGAACATGATTTGGTGTTGTGTGCATACTAATTAGCTTATTTGCATAATAATGAAAATATTTGTTTAATTAAAGTTTTGGTTAAAAGTTTTGGTTAAAGTTGTCATAACTTATCTTATAAATGGTGTACATTCATGTAACTTGGCATAGGGGAACTGTTTAAGTAAGCACGATTAGGGGTTGTGTGCATATTAATTAGCTTATTTGCATAACAATGAAAATATTTGTATCGGTGATATTTCTTGAATTTAAGTGGATGTGGGGATTTTGATTGCACCAATGATCGTATATGTGGAGAGCATTGTGTACACTAAATGTTGAGGTGAAGTGTGCGTATTAATTAGGTTTCTTGCATAACATCAAGGTAGCAGGCAATCAAGGTAGCAGGCAATCAAGGTAGCAGGCAATCAAGGTAGCAGGCAATCAAGGTAGCAGGCAATCAAGGTAGCAGGCAATCAAGGTAGCAGGCAATCAAGGTAGCAGGCAATCAAGGTAGCAGGCAATCAAGGTAGCAGGCAATCAGGTAGCAGGCAATCAAGGTAGCAGGCAATCAAGGTAGCAGGCAATCAAGGTAGCAGGCAATCGGGTAGCAGGCAATCAAGGTAGCAGGCAATCAAGGTAGCAGGCAATCAAGGTAGCAGGCAATCAAGGTAGCAGGCAATCAAGGTAGCAGGCAATCAAGGTAGCAGGCAATCAAGGTAGCAGGCAATCAAGGTAGCAGGCAATCAAGGTAGCAGGCAATCAAGGTAGCAGGCAATCAAGGTAGCAGGCAATCAAGGTAGCAGGCAATCAAGGTAGCAGGCAATCAAGGTAGCAGGCAATCAAGGTAGCAGGCAATCAAGGTAGCAGGCAATCAAGGTAGCAGGCAATCAAGGTAGCAGGCAATCAAGGTAGCAGGCAATCAAGGTAGCAGGCAATCAAGGTAGCAGGCAATCAAGGTAGCAGGCAATCAAGGTAGCAGGCAATCAAGGTAGCAGGCAATCAAGGTAGCAGGCAATCAGGTAGCAGGCAATCAAGGTAGCAGGCAATCAAGGTAGCAGGCAATCAAGGTAGCAGGCAATCAAGGTAGCAGGCAATCAAGGTAGCAGGCAATCAAGGTAGCAGGCAATCAAGGTAGCAGGCAATCAAGGTAGCAGGCAATCAAGGTAGCAGGCAATCAAGGTAGCAGGCAATCAGGGTAGCAGGCAATCAAGGTAGCAGGCAATCAAGGTAGCAGGCAATCAAGGTAGCAGGCAATCAAGGTAGCAGGCAATCAAGGTAGCAGGCAATCAAGGTAGCAGGCAATCAAGGTAGCAGGCAATCAAGGTAGCAGGCAATCAAGGTAGCAGGCAATCAAGGTAGCAGGCAATCAAGGTAGCAGGCAATCAAGGTAGCAGGCAATCAAGGTAGCAGGCAATCAAGGTAGCAGGCAATCAAGGTAGCAGGCAATCAAGGTAGCAGGCAATCAAGGTAGCAGGCAATCAAGGTAGCAGGCAATCAAGGTGGCAGGCAATCAAGGTAGCAGGCAATCAAGGTAGCAGGCAATCAAGGTAGCAGGCAATCAAGGTAGCAGGCAATCAAGGTGGCAGGCAATCAGGTAGCAGGCAATCAAGGGTAGCAGGCAATCAAGGTAGCAGGCAATCAAGGTAGCAGGCAATCAAGGTAGCAGGCAATCAAGGTAGCAGGCAATCAAGGTAGCAGGCAATCAAGGTAGCAGGCAATCAAGGTAGCAGGCAATCAAGGTAGCAGGCAATCAAGGTAGCAGGCAATCAAGGTAGCAGGCAATCAAGGTAGCAGGCAATCAAGGTAGCAGGCAATCAGGTAGCAGGCAATCAAGGTAGCAGGCAATCAAGGTAGCAGGCAATCAAGGTAGCAGGCAATCAAGGTAGCAGGCAATCAGGTAGCAGGCAATCAAGGTAGCAGGCAATCAAGGTAGCAGGCAATCAAGGTAGCAGGCAATCAAGGTAGCAGGCAATCAAGGTAGCAGGCAATCAAGGTAGCAGGCAATCAAGGTAGCAGGCAATCAAGGTAGCAGGCAATCAAGGTAGCAGGCAATCAAGGTAGCAGGCAATCAAGGTAGCAGGCAACTAATCATCCAGTTATCTGCTCCATTGAAACTTATGATACAAGCGACCAGTTTGGGATACTTTTCCAACTAGACATGCCAGAACACGAAAGATTGGGATATTTTGTAATGTACAGCATGTTGTGTGACACAAACCCACCCACCCAGACAAACACACACACACACTTTCTTGGTAAAGTTCAAAAACGCACACTCAGAGGCACATTATTCTTTCAAAGTGACACAAACATGTGGAAGCTGTGAAAGCTTCCCAAATTTTGATGGTGGAGCACCATTAATATGTGGTTGAGGGAAAAACTATACCGTTGGACCCTTGTCACTGATCAGCTGAAGACTTGAAGTTTAATTTATTTTCAGCAAGAAAATGATAAAAAAAACCTGAACCATTTTAAGGACTCCTTATTTGATTATCACATTATTTGGGACTGTTTTATTGAAGTTTCGGATTCATGACAAACTGATAAATGTATTCTCCCAAATTTTGGTTTTAAATATCTTGATCTAAGAGTTTTCTGGCAGCAAAAATATATGGGTCACCAGAAATTTTCAGACCGATAAAAGTTGGAAATTTTCGGGGGGAAAGGGGTGGGGTGTGGGGAGATTGCCCCTAAAGCTATCATGCTGTCGCACATGCTTTCGCAATACGTCAATCAAAAAGGACCCCTGATATCCTGTGTACCCCCATCCTCATCAGATTCACATATCTTCCGCCATCCCTGCCTACAGGGCTTCGTCCATGAACTCCACAATTTCACCCGATTTTTTTCAATTTGTATAAGAAATGTATTTCTACTCTACTGCTCTGCCTACTTAAAAGTGGTAACCCTAATATACGAGTAGATTTCAACATGATAATTTAAAATTGTCTTCTTCTCATCAAGTATACATTGTGAAACTTTGTATTGATTTTAAGCCGGTTTAGTATCAAAAACAAGAAATCTTTAGACCAGAGCTTTACCCATGAACCCCAATTTTGCCTGAATTGTCTCCTTTTCAGCCAAAAATGTTTATTAACGGCAGTAGCGTATCTATATAAGGGGGGGGGGGGCTATTGGGGCATAGTTAATTACGTAGTCCCCTTCCCCCATGTTTTTTTATATATATTTTTTTATAAAAACCATAAATATAATTCAGTGAAATATCAAATGAAACAGAAATTATAGATGTTAGCATTTTTTATTCGTGTCGACTGAATTATTGTTAATTTTATATCAAAAATCCTCAGTTTTGGATTGAACAATTTTCAATTTGGGACCAAAATTCTTCAATTTGCGGTCAAAAATCGTTCAATTTTTTATTTCAGGATCTGCCCCTTCAAGCTTTTGCCACAACTCCATTCCTGTTTTTATCCATACCATAGTATGAAGGAGAAGGTGACACACTAGCCAGCTGACCGGCCTTTGTACATGTCGTAAACATAGTCCCACATTTAAATGACTGAGATCCTAATAAGAGTTATGATTACATAACGTTACACATGCCGCCATCTTGGAAAGGAATGACCTTGGGTGGTTTTTCAGTGGCAAGTCCCGTTGACTAAATAACAGATCTTGAAATGTGATTAAAAATTTCAAATTTTACTTAAAAATTCTTCACTTTTGGACTACAAATCTTCATTCGACCAAAAATTACAATTGAGGTGTTTCAAGACATTAAGTCATGTTTTTTTATTAAAATTTAAATTTAAATTATGTCGGAAACTGTGTGCGTGTGTGTGTGTGTGTGTTGGGGGTGAGGGGTCACCTGTCTACATGAATTGAGGTCCTGGTTTGATAATCCAAATCGTGTTTCTCAGATGAATATTTTGTCACAGTCGAAGTGTCATCGCTCTTCAGTTTTCCCCAACGGATTGACCTGTTGAATGCCTGACAGCCTGATCCATTTACACCTGCATATGACAATGCGTATAGCCGGATAGCCAATGTGTATAGCCAACAGGCCAATGCGTATAGCCAATGCGTATATGACCAATGCGTATAGCCAATATAGCCAATGTGCATAGTATTTTAATTTTATTTTATGTCAACTTGCTATAGTGCAGATGACTCACAGAGCGTAATAAAAATACCCCTTCTTTAGTTTCGTCCGTGCAATATTGGATGACGTCCACGTTCCTTCCAACTGAACTTGCCCCATTCCAGGGTCATAAATCCTAAAATTATTTAACATAATAGGTTTTGAAGAAAAACAGTATTGGTGACACTGTCTGACTGTTGGGAAAATATATGCATAATTAATTAAAGTTAGGCATTCAAATTCTAAATGGTGGGTCTGCAACCAGTGAGTTCACAACTGGTTATCAAGGCTGTAGAAATTAAACCTTGCTTTGCTATGCTAAATGCTGTAAAATGGTCAATTGTTAATCCATCTTGATGGAACGTTCTACTGCATATTTTCTTCCAATTAAAGCTCAAGGTATTGCTAAATGTCAGCGTTGTAGGAACTTTTGAAAAGTGTGTGTGTGTGTCTGATAGGGGGAGGTGGGGGGAGTGCCTCCCCAAGTTATATGCAAAATTCCGCCTCTGTTTGTAGACAATAAAGTGCCCTGGAAGGGCACTTTATTTTTAGAAAAAGGCACTTTCTAAAAAGGCACATTCCCCCGTACATGGGATGGCAAAAATCGCTATTTTCCTACTATTGGGTCAGTAATTAAGGGGAATTTCTGAGATAATATGCTATTAACAAATTAATTTAGCATTAATCACGGAAGATTGTAAGGTGCATACACGGCAACTAATTATTGTAAGCGTGTGCACTTACGCTAAAGTATATGGGGATATATTGCTGCTACCAACTTTCTAGGCTACCGTATAATATATGGCGAAATCGATGTAATGAACGTGGGCAGCGGACCGATTGGTTTAATCCTTAAAATGGCTTTCAGACAAAAGATTTGAAAAAATGGGAAAGAAAAGAACAGTTAAGGTGAGACTAGACCCATATTTCAGGGTGTTTTTTGGTGAATTTTCAAATCTCCATTTACCTCTTTTACCTCCCTAAGTGAAAAAATTGTATTGTTTATAAATCTCAGAAAACTTTAATTCGTATAAATGTTTGTGTTAGAGAAGTTTTGAGGCTCTCTAAAAGGATCGAAAAACATTTGTGAGTCTCTGGAAAATCTTTTCCTCACTTTTCGGTGTAGTGCCCCTTTAATACAGTTGATCGAGATTATATGAGGTCACGATGCAGATGTCAAACGTCAATGAATGCAGGAAAGACGCGGGGAAATTTTGAATATTTGTTATTCTGGATTTACTCAATGCACTTCGAAGACGTCTGAAGCTTGCTGTCTATAAGGCGGGAAAATCAACCTCTTCGGAAAGGGTAATTCATGCTTAAATAATTTGTTATTATATCATAATCTAAGAAAGAATTAGTTACCATGTTTATTCATTGTGACTTACATGTGCTTTCCCTCAAAAAATGCCAAAAAATAGTAAAATACAAGTGAAATGTTTTTTGTTATCATAATTCTGAGTATTAGGCCTGATTAGGCCTAACGTTTATTGACAAATATCTTTGATTGTACTAATACAGCCTTTAATTCCCATCGGTTGCAGAGCTTTTGTTTTTCGAAACTTTTTCCCTAAATTACCCACATTCTCCATCAAGCTATTTAACACTGATTTTAACCTTATATTACCCATATTCTCCATCAAGCGATTTGACTGTTTAACACTGATTTTAACTTTTTCCATTTTTTCAGAGACGTTTTGCTGTCTGTGGCGGGACAATGTCAATGAATGCAGCAAAGTGAGTTTAAAAAGCAAAAAGACGCGCGAAATTTTGATCTTTTGTGATTCCGGATTTGTTCATGGCACGATTGGAGACAGCTTATTTGCATGCATGCAGTCAGGCTGGGCAATGTCAATACATGCAGGAAATGAATTTTATATATTGCAAAGGAAGCGAGAAATTTGGAATATTTTTTTTTAATTTGGATGATCATGGTTCTTCGGAGACAGTCTGCAGGGCAATCAGGCTGGGACAATCAACCTCTTTTGGAAAGGTAATGCCTTCTTTTGTTTACATATATATATATATATATATATATATATATATATATATATATATATATATATATATATATATATATATATATATATATATATATATATATATATATATATATATATATATATATACATATACATATACATATATATATGTATTTATGTATATGTATATGTATATATATATATATATATATATATATATATATATATATATATATATATATATATATATATATGTATATATATATATATATATATATATATATATATATATATATATATACATATATATATATATATATACATATATATATATACATATATATATATATATATATATATATATATATATATATATATATATATATATATATACATATATATATATATATATATATATATATATATATATATATATATATATATATATACATATATATATATATATATATATATATATATATATATATATATATATATATATATTTATATATATATATATATATATATATATATACATATATATATATATATATATATATACATATATATATATATATATATATATATATATATATATATATATATATATATATATATATATATATATATATATATATATATATATATATATATATATATATATATATATATATATATATATATATATATATATATATATATATATATATATATATATACACTTATAATAGCATGATCTAAGAAATAATGATTTAATATGTTTATCAATGGTTTTTATAAAAGAAATTTAACAAATATGTAGGCCTAAGTGTTATTTTTCTAAAAGCATTGCATATGTTAGAAAAGTATACAGAATCTAGTACTATAATTTACCAGCTGAAAAAATAAATTTTCTTCAAAATACATTAACAATTGTTGACAATGTGAGGAAGAGAGTGCCAACATTACAGTTCACTTATTACATCAGTCATTTTTAGCTTGACTATTCGAAGAATAGTAATGCTATTCTACTACCCCTGCGTCGGCGCCGGCGTTCAGTAAAATTATGGTTAAAGTTTTTATAACTTAAGTTATGAATGGTGTATATTCATGTGACTTAGCATATGGGTAGACGACATGGGTACTGATCAAATGAGCATGATTGGAGGGTTGTGTGTGCATACTAATTAGCTTATTTGCATAACAATGATAATAGTTTTCATGTTTTGGTTAAAGTTTTTGGTTAAAAGTTTTTCTGTTAAAGTTTTCATAGCTTATGAATGGTGTACATTCATGTGACTAGGCATAGTGTAGAGGACATGGGTACTGTTCAAATGAGCATGATTGAGGGGTTGTGTGTGCATACTAATTAGCTTATTTACATAACAATGCAAATATTTGTATCTATGATATCTTTTAAATTAAAGTGGATGTGGGGGTTTTGTTTGCACAAATGATCATATATGTAAAGAGTATTGTCTACACTTAATGATGAGGTGAAGTGTGCATATTAATTAGGTTATTTGCATAACAATATACTCGTACACTCGTATACAATGTTTAACATTCATGAGCGCATAACTTAAGTTATGAATGATGTCCATTCATGTAACTTAGCACAGAGGTAGATGACATGGGTACTGTTCAAATAAGCATGCTTGGGGTTGTGTGTGCATACTAATTAGCTTATTTGCATAGCAATGAAAATATTTGTATCTATGATATCTCTTAAATTTAAGTGGAATGGGGATTTTGTTTGCACAAATGATCATATATGTGAAGAGCATTGTCTACACTTAATGGTAAGATGTAATGTGCCTGTTAATTAGGTTATTTGCATAACAATAGACTTTCATAAAATATTTAACCTTAGATAATAACTTGGTACTTGTTGCAGGGATAGAGAACATAGGCACTGTTCAAATGAACATGATTTGGTGTTGTGTGCATACTAATTAGCTTATTTGCATAATAATGAAAATATTTGTTTAATTAAAGTTTTGGTTAAAAGTTTTGGTTAAAGTTGTCATAACTTATCTTATAAATGGTGTACATTCATGTAACTTGGCATAGGGGAACTGTTTAAGTAAGCACGATTAGGGGTTGTGTGCATATTAATTAGCTTATTTGCATAACAATGAAAATATTTGTATCGGTGATATTTCTTGAATTTAAGTGGATGTGGGGATTTTGATTGCACCAATGATCGTATATGTGGAGAGCATTGTGTACACTAAATGTTGAGGTGAAGTGTGCGTATTAATTAGGTTTCTTGCATAACAATAGACTTTCGTACAAAATGTTTAACATTTATGAGCGTATAACTTAAGTTATGAATGGTGTACATTCATGTAACGTGGCACATGGGTAGAGGACATAGATACTGTTCAAATAAGTATAATTTGAGGTTGTGTGTGTATATTAATAAGGTTATTTGCATAACAATAGACTTTCGTACAAAAAGTGTAACATTCATTAGCGTATAACTTAAGTTATGAATGGTGTACATTCATGTAACGTGAGTAGAGGACATGGGTACTGTTCAAATAAGCCTGATTGAGGGTTGCGTGTGCATACTAATTGACATATTTGCATAACAATAAAAATATTTGTATCTATGATATCTCTTAAATCAAAGTGGATGTGGAGATTTTGTGTCACACAAATGATCATATATGTGCAGAGCATTGTCTACACTCAATGGTGAGGTATAGTGTGCATATTAATTAGGTTATTTGCATAACAATAGACTTGGGTACAAAATATCTAACCTGAGATAATAACTTGCTATTTGGTTCAGTGGTAGAGGGCATTGGTACTGTTCATTTAAGCATAATTGGGGGACACTTGACCACTGAAAGTTGTAGGCTACTGGTTCAAAGCTTAGTCATTTCACACCTCGACTATTGCAATGCTGTGTTTGCTGGGCTGCCCACTTCTAGTGTATTACCAATGCAATCAATTCAGAACCAGGCAGCTAAAGTTGTTTTGCAAAAACGCAAATTCGATAGTGCTTCAAGCTGCCTTAAAGAACTGCATTGGCCTCCTATTGTTAAACGTATCCAATTTAAAGTTCTGTGTCTTGTTTTTAAATGTATTCATAATCAGGCACCAGCCTACCTCAAACAGCTAATTCAGTTCCGTAAATCCACATATAATACACGCAGCTCATGTAATCCTCCTCTTTCTCTACCCCGTACTCGTACTTCGTTCGGTTCTCGTGCATTTTGTTCCATCGGTCCCAAACTATGGAATGACCTGCCTGATTCAGTAAAGTCTAATTCATCATTTATCTCATTCAAACGTAACCTAAAAACTCACCTTTTCAAGCTGGCCTTTAATTAATTTTTTCATTTTATTCTTCCTTGGTTCTTTTGGCAGTTTCTCAGTGTGTTTTATTATTCTACATCTTGATTGGAAAGCGCGATAGAATATCTTTTTAGTAATGGCGCTGTATAAGTACTTTATTATTATTATTATTATTGTGTGTGCATAATAATTAGCCTATTTGCATAGCAATGAAAATATTTGTATATGTTGTATCTCTTGAATTAAAGTGGGTATGATGATTTTGCTTAAACAATTGATCATACAGTATATGTGAAGAGCATTGTTCACACTTATTGTTGAGGTATAATGTGCATTTGCTGCAATATGATCGAGTAATGACTCCACCCGACTTCACATACCCATATCCAATTCTGCCATAGGTGACAAAAGATTTGAAATACTTGCATCCAGATCCTGGAACACTTTACCCACCCACATGAGAACTTCTCCATCCACCACAGTATTAAAAACTATTAAAGACCCACTTATTTTGATATTTTTCATTTTGTTTTTAATTCACTTTGTAAGCGCCATGGTACTTTGGTGAATGGCGTATTTAAATAACATTTATTATTATTATTATTATTATTATTATTATTATTATTATTGTTATTGTTATTATTATTATTATTATTATTATTATTATTATTATTATTATTATTATTATTATTATTATTATTATTATTATTATTATTATTATTATTATTATTATTATTATTATTATTATTATTATTATTATTATTATTATTATTATTATTATTATTATTATTATTATTATTATTATTATTATTATTATTATTATCATTATCATTATTATTATTATTATTATTATTATTATTATTATTATTATTATTATTATTATTATTATTATTATTATTATTATTATTATTATTATTATTATTATTATTATTATTATTATTATTATTATTATTATTATTATTATTATTATTATTATTATTATTATTATTATTATTATTATTATTATTATTATTATTATTATTATTATTATTATTATTATTATTATTATTATTATTATTATTAATATGTTTAACCGGAGATCAAAGGTATATGGCTTATGGCTTACTAACTTCACATTTCTAGTTTTGTTATGACATTGACATACCTGACATGAATAGCAATCAAAATGTTTGTCTTCTCATGAACAAAGAAGCAAATAAAAGTGTCCTCGCTTCTAAAGAATGTTAAATTAGGGGTTTGGGAAATATAAACAATAAGCAGAATGTGGGGTGCAAGATGACATGATGATAAAAGTAGCTGAAGGAATTAGGATGAGGTCATGTGGGACAGGGTGGAATTGTATGTAGGGCAGGGTGCGGTGGGATGTTGGTATGGATGTGTTGGCATGTTAGACATGGTGGATTGGCATGTAGAACAGGGTGGGTTGGCATGTGGAACAGGATATGGGTTGGCATGTGGAACAGGGTGGGTTGGAATGTGGAACAGGGTGGGTTGGCATGTGGAACAGGGTGGGTCGACATGTGGGACAGGGCGGAATGACATGTGGTGGGATGTCATCTGGATTTCAGTTGTGATGGCATATGGGTCTTGCAAGTGGTGGAATGACATACAGTATCTGGTTTTTAGATGTGATTGCATGGAATATAGACGTGGGATGACATTTGGGACAGGTTGGTATGGAATGAGACAGTCTGAAATATGCATTATTAGCGGTGAGGGGATTTGTATCATTTCCAATGTATAGTTTGTCATATGATAAGCAATATTGTCTGGCATAATTTTGCTTTAATGTTATTGTACATTTCTCATGCTGCTTGACTCGGCTTGACACACATATTATCTTAAATTGGAAGTTGTATTACAATCCAAGATGTAGTTCTGGGAATTTGTAGGGGCTTGGGGAGGGTACAGGTTGGAAAGGGGGTTGGATGGCATTTTTTAATTGACATTGACAAGTAAGGGCCTCTCCTTTCTTTGTTGTTTAATTGATAGAACTAAAAGAGGTGTTGTAGTTATAAAGACTGCTAGATTTTACATGTTTTCTGAGTTACTTTAACTTTTTTGTCTTAAAATATCTTGGAATATCTTAAAATATCTTGAAATATTTTGAAGCTTGTAGTGCAAATGAAAATGTAAGTGTATCTTTCAAAGCTCAAGTAATTTGAAATCATCTGTCCCTGCTACCCTACTTCTGTATATACTTCCCTCTATAAGCCCATTCTCTACACTAGCTTTGAATAGTCAAGCATATTGTCCTTCCGACAGTTCTAGTTTTTTTTATTTTTATGAAAGAGGACTTTGAAGAAAATATGGTGAAGAAAGCATGAAAAAATCTTATTCCGTTAAGAAAATTTGTTAATTTAAAGTTTGGTATCATTTAGAAACAACTGAAATCAGACTTGCTGTGACATCACAGCCTCAGATTCCTCAAGGTCTTTATGTATTCTATCATATTTTGTCATGCGATTTTGTGGCTTAAAAACCATTGTATATGTTAGGAAGGTAGTAGAACAGAACCTTGAAAGGGTAATTATAATTTAACACCTGAACAAAGTTCGAGGAAAAATAATTCAAATAGTAAAAACTTTCAATCAATTTTCTTTAAAACACATTAACAATTGTTGCTAATGTGAGGATAAGAACCCCAACCTTCTATGAAACGAAACTTTTAGTTTAATGACTGGGCTCTACAGCTGCAGGCCGTGCTACAAATTCACAACAAAGAGATACAGGCACAAGTGAACGGAGAACGAGCACGGACAAATCCTCTATAGTCTGATAGTAGACTTACAACACCAAACATTTCTACATAGATAAAACAGAACCTTCAACTTTAATATCTCCTTAACCAAATAAAATATTGAAGGAGTTTCTTCACCATTTTGTTCCTCTTCAATTCCTCTTTCATGTAAAATAAACTTGCTTGACCACTGAACTAATCCTTTAAAGTCCAAGTTAGGTCTATATACACACAGTAAAAGTATATGGGAAGTAGGGTGCATTATGGGAACATGCATCAAATTAAATGAAATTAAATCTTAAATCTTTAATTTTAAAGAAGTGAGCCCTTCGAATTACTCCCTGACTGTTTCTCTGCCTCTACCTGCCCACAAAAAACAAGTATTGATCAAAGATATATGGACAGGTGTCATATAGCATCAAGATCAACCATGAAAATAGCAGAAAAAAGTAACATATTCGGTTAAAAAAGTGACCATTTTACTGCTGCAGTTTGAATTTTCAGGCCTTATTATGATAAGTTCTCTTATCCGGCTCCCCTACCCCTCTCTGCCCCACTTGCAACATCGATCTCTCCATCAAGCATATTTTCTTAACCTGTCCCCTCTACCAGAACTCCAGATATCTTCTCTCCTCACTCTCCTCAATCTCGGACCGATTCAAAAACAATTCTTCCTCAAACATCATCAACTTCCTCCGCAACAACAACCTCTTCCACCACATATAATCTCCTCCCCTTCTACGCCTAACTTTATACACCTCTTTCTTTTCACCTAATTTTTTCTCCCATATTCAGCTTTACCCCTTTATCTCCCTTACAAACCTTCCATCTCCTCACTATCCTTACTCTTACACCATTATTTATTTACACCCTCTTGACACATTTGACTCTGACTGTCGCAGTGCCGTTAAACATTAACAAACCAAACTAAACCTTATAATAAATTATGCAAATTTATAGAAATTGAGACATAGTATCAAGTTAACCTATTGTTTTTTTAATCCTCCAACAACGTTTTATATCTCCATCATACCTTTATCGAAATTTAGCAGGAGAAAATAGTCTTGATTTTCAGTGACTGACATTTTGGAAAGAAAGCATAACTTCAAAGATATTCAGCTGTCTTATATACATCAAAACTTTTGCATATATTTAAATTATATTTAGTTTTTACATATATTTTAATAAGCCATGTATCGGAAACTACGGGTGCTTTTGACATAATCAAAAGACATTCTGTTCAGCATTTAAGGATCTTTGTGGTGAATACAACATCTCTATCTGTTCATATACACATCTAAATCAGGTATGTGTTCTATAACACATGCTAAGATCCAACATGCTATTATTCATTGTTTTTATCATTAGTATTTTTGCGTTGAAAATCTTCATAGGTTCTTTAATATGGAATGTAGAATGCAATGACATGTCGGTCATCAGGTCATAGATGGTGGGATGACATGTGGATCACAGGTGGGGTGGCATGTGGATCATATGTGGGATGACATGTGGGTCATAGATGGGGTGGCATATGGGTCATAGGTAAGATGGCATTCGGTCATAGGTGGGTGGTATGTGGGTCAGGTGGAATGGCATATGGGACGTAGCTGAGATGGCATGTGGGTAATCGGCGGAATGACATATGGGGTGTAGCTGAGATGACACGTGGGTCATAGATGGGATGTGCGTCATAGATGGGATGGCATATGGATACAGTTAGGGGGAAGGTACTGGACAAAGGGTGGGTTTGTGTATAAGAAATTGGATGAGTTAAAATGTGGGACATAGTAGAATGGCATATGGTACATATAATGTGATGGCACACATGATACATCACATTGGACACGTGATGGGAGGGAGAGTTGGGTGGCATGTATGCTTCATAAGATGGAACGGCATATGGGACATAGGGTGGGACGTCAGATGGGAATTGATTGGGATGAAAGATAAAGAGTGGGATTGCGTATAATGGAATATCATATGGGACATCGCGTGAGTTGGTATATGGGACGAAGTGGGATGGTATGTGTGAGATGGTGGATATGATGGCGAACATGTAGCAAACAGGGTGGGTTCTGAGGCACAACATTGTATGGAAAATGGATGGGATGGAATGTGATGCACAGTATTGTATGGCATATGGGAAATGGATGAGATGGAATGTGATGCACAGTATTTTATGGCATGTGGGAAATGGATGAGATAAAATGCGAGGCACAGTATTGTATGGCATAAGGGGCATAAGGTGGGTTGGGTGTTACATAGATTTGAATCACGTATACGCGCATAGGGAGCGACGACGTGTTGTCACGTATGGTGGCTGCGTCGATGATGAATGTGAAATGGGCTGAGATGGGAAATAGGAAATAATAAAAGTGGGGGGATGCATGATAATGGATAGAGGGTTGGATTGCTATACGAACAATGGTCGAGTATAACGTGGGACATGGTGGGATGGTATAGTGGGTGTAATGGCGAACGTGTATAAGACATACAAGTTTGCTGTTATATGGGACATAATTTGGGGTGGCGTATGGGACAAGGGTGGTATGACTTATGGCGCATAGAATGGAATAGCATATGAGGCATAAGGTGAAATGGATGGCATACAGTACATAGGTTGAAAAGCCATGTGAAGCATACTGGCATGTGGGACATGTATGTTGAACATAAATGGTAGATAAAAAATATTGGATAGAGGATGGGATTGATTTAAAGAGAAATGGTGGGATATCACGTGGAACATGAGGTGGGTTGGCATAAGAGACGTAGGGTGGCATAAAGGGGATAATGCGCGTACGACATAGATGGCATAGTTAAAATGTCACATGGAGCATGTAGGTCGTATGCTGCGATGGAAAATATTGGATCGAGGGTGGAATTGATTACACGACATAGGGTGGTATATTATATGGGACATATAGTGTGGAATGTCATATGGGACAAGGGTAAAATGTCACATTGTGGAATGTCATTTGGAACACAGTGATATGTATATGATAATGAGTCTGGCGCACACTTATGCGACATAGCGTAGGCTGTCATATGGGACATGTGTTGGGATGGGACATATGGTGAAATGGCATATGGGACATATGAGTGTGTCGTCATATGGGACATAGGGTGGATTAGGGGCATATGGTGGGGATGGTATGCGGGACATAGAGTGTGAGACAAAAGGGTGGGATGGAACATACTGGATAAAGGGGATAAAGGTGGGATTACGTATAAGAAAGAGTTAGATACCATTTTAAACATTGGATATGGGATAGGGTGGCATGTGTAGTATATATATAAATATATATATATATATATATATATATATAGAGAGAGAGAGAGAGAGAGAGAGAGAGAGAGGGAGCGATGGCGTACAAACAAAGGATGGGTTGTGTAAAAGTATAACACTGGATAGTATATGGGCATACGATGAGATAAAGAGCTGGATGGTACATACTTGGAATGGCATGTGGGGCATAGGGTGCGATGGAATGTGTGGCATAGGGGTGACATAGTGTTTTGTACATATGAATGGAAGGTATTGCATTAGGGGGATATTGCGTATAAAAAATTGGCCTAGTGTGAAATATTTTATATGATATTGGGTGGATCGACATACGGAATTAGGTGATATGCATATGATAGTGGGTTTGGCATATGCGACATACAGTGGTATGTCATATGGGACATAGTTTGGAATGGAACATATGATAAGATAGCATATGGGAAATAGAATGGGATGACATTTATGCCATATGGTGGGATGGCACGTGGAACATAGTGAACAAAGTGGGATGACATGTGTGAGATGGTGGATATCGCGTACATGTATAATACAGAGGGTGGGTTGTAATATGAGTCATGGGTGGAATGGCATATGGGACATGGATGGGAGGTATATGAGGCATAATATTGTATTGTAATACATATATTGTAATACAATGTTGTATATTGTACGGTGGAACATACCGGGTCGGATATCATATGGTACATAGGTTTTAGTGACGTATGGGGCTGCATCGATGGTGTATGCGACATGGGCTAAAATATCAAATGGGAAATAGGGTGGGATGGAAGACATTGGACATGTATGGGATTGCGTACAAATATTAAGGTATAGGCAGGGTATCATAGGACCAGGGACCTAAATAGCAGGTCCCTGATAGGACATAGGATGAAGTGGCATACAGGACAGGGTGGGATGGAATAGTGAGTGTGATGGCGGACATGTCTAAAACAGAATAACCATATGTATATAGGATGGCTTATGGCATAAGGTGGGATGGAGGTTAGGATTATATATGGGACATAGGGTGGGATATCATATGGGTAGGGATGCTATTTGGTATGGAGGTTGGGATGGCATAGCTTATCTCTTATGCTCTCTCTCTTATGTTCAGTTTATTTTAAGGTATGAACAGGTATAATTTTTATATTTACCAAAAAGAACTTGAAAAACCTTGAATTTCAAAAGGACATTTTTGATGAATGCAAAGTTGTTTTAATTCCTGTTTATTGTAACCAGATTCTCTATTCAAAATATTTGAGGGAAGGACCGAAAAAGGAACATAATACTGTACAAAAACTTTCAAATGCAATTAGGAAATCTTTAACATTCCATATTTCCTGAATGGAATATGATATCTTGATTTTTTTACCAGATTGAATATAAAAGTATGCTTTGTTTAAATAAGTTTTTACAAAAAACCATGGGAATATTCCTTTAGGTTGCCACTTGAGGTTGCGACTTGAGGTTGCAACTTGAGGTTGCAACTTGAGGTTGCAACTTGAGGTTGCGAATTGAAGTTGCGACTTGAGGTTGCGACTTGAGGTTGCGACTTGAGGTTGCGACTTGAGGTTGCGACTTGAGGTTGCGACTAGAGGTTGCGACTTGAGGTTGCGACTTGAGGTTGCGACTTGAGGTTGCGACTTGAGGTTGCGACTTGAGGTCAATTGAGTCTTGCGACTTGAGGTTGGGACTTGAGGTTGGGACTTGAGGTTGGGACTTGAGGTTGCGACTTGAGGTTGCGACTTGAGGTTGCGACTTGAGGTTGGGACTTGAGGTTGAGACTTGAGGTTGCGACTTGAGATGCGACTTGAGGTCAATTGAGTCTTGTGACTTAAGGTTGCGACTTGAGGTTGCGACTTGAGGTTGCGACTTGAGGTTCGCGACCGGAGGTTGCGACTTGAGGTTCGCGACTTGAGGTTGCGACTTGAGGTTGCGACTTGAGGCCGCGACTTGAGGTTGCGACTTGAGGTTCGCGACTTGAGGTTGCGACTTGAGGTCGCGACTTGAGGTTGCGACTTGAGGTTGCGACTTGAGGTTGCGACTGAGGTTGGGACTTGAGGTCAATTGAGTCTTGCGACTTGAGGTTGGGACTTGAGGTTGGGACTTGAGGTTGCGACTTGAGGTTGCGGCTTGAGGCTGCGACTGGAGGCGCGACTGGAGGCCGCGACTGGAGGCGCGACCGGAGGCGGAGGCCGCGACTGGAGGCTGCGACTGGAGGCTGCGACTGGAGGCCGCGACTGGAGGCTGCGACTGGAGGCCGCGACTGGAGGCTGCGACTGGAGGCTGCGACTGGAGGCTGCGACTGGAGGCTGCGATCTGGAGGCCGCGACTGGAGGCTGCGCGACTGGAGGCTGCGACTGGAGGCCGCGACTGGAGGCCGCGACTGGAGGCTGCGACTGGAGGCCGCGACTGGAGGCGCGACTGGAGGCTGCGACTGGAGGCCGCGACTGGAGGCTGCGACTGGAGGCCGCGACCGGAGGCTGCGACTGGAGGCTGCGACTGGAGGCTGCGACTTGAGGCTGCGACTTGAGGCTGCGACTTGAGGTTGCGACTTGAGGTTGCGACTTGAGGTCAATTGAGCAGTGCGACTTGAGGTCGTGACTTGAGGTTGCGACTTGAGGTCAATTGAGTCTTGCGATTTAAAGTTGGGACTTAAGGTTGGGAGTTGAGGTTGCGACTTGAGGTTGCACCGAAAGGTTGCGACTTGAGGTTGCGACTTGAGGTTGCGACTTGAGGTTGCGACTTGAGGTTGCGACTTGAGGTTGCGACTTGAGGTTGCGACTTGAGGTTCGACTTGAGGTTGCGACTTGAGGTTGCGACTTGAGGTTGCGACTTGAGGTTGCGACTTGAGGTTGCGACTTGAGGGTGGGACTTGAGGTTGGGAGTTGAGGTTGGGACTTGAGGTTGGGACTTGAGGTTGCGACTTGAGGTCGCGACTTGAGGTTGCGACTTGAGGTCAATTGAGATTGCGACTTGAAGTCAATTGAGATTGCGACTTGAGGTTGGGCCTTGAGGTTGCGACTGGAGGCTGCGCAACGACTGGAGGTTGCGATTTGAGGTTGGGCCTTGAGGTCAATTGAGTCTTGCGACTTGAGGTTGGGACTTGAGGTTGGGACTTGAGGTTGGGACTTGAGGTTGCGGCTTGAGGTTACGACTTGAGGTTGCGACTTGAGGTCAATTGAGTCTTGCGACTTGAGGTTGGGACTTGAGGTTGGGACTTGAGGTTGCGACTTGAGGTTGCGGCTTGAGGTTGCGACTTGAGGTTGGGACTTGAGGTTGAGACTTGAGGTTGCGACTTGAGATTGCGACTTGAGGTCAATTGAGTCTTGTGACTTGAGGTTGGGAGTTGAGGTTGTGACTTGAGGTTGTGACTTGAGGCTGGGACTTGAGGTTGGGAGTTGAGGTTGGGACTTGAGGTTGGGACTTAAGGTTGGGACTTGAGGTCAATTGAGTCTTGCGACTTAAAGTTGGGACTTGAGGTTGCGACTTGAGATTGCGACTTGAGGTCAATTGAGTCTTGTGACTTGAGGTTGGGAGTTGAGGTTGTGACTTGAGGTTGTGACTTGAGGCTGGGACTTGAGGTTGGGAGTTGAGGTTGGAACTTGAGGTTGGGACTTAAGGTTGGGACTTGAGGTCAATTGAGTCTTGCGACTTAAAGTTGGGACTTGAGGTTGCGACTTGAGATTGGGGCTTGAGGGTGGGACTTGAGGTTGGGAGTTGAGGTTGGGACTTGAGGTTGGGACTTGAGGTTGCGACTTGAGGTCGCGACTTGAGGTTGCGACTTGAGGTCAATTGAGATTGCGACTTGAAGTCAATTGAGATTGCGACTTGAGGTTGGGCCTTGAGGTTGCGACTGGAGGCTGCGCAACGACTGGAGGTTGCGATTTGAGGTTGGGCCTTGAGGTCAATTGAGTCTTGCGACTTGAGGTTGGGACTTGAGGTTGGGACTTGAGGTTGGGACTTGAGGTTGCGGCTTGAGGTTACGACTTGAGGTTGCGACTTGAGGTCAATTGAGTCTTGCGACTTGAGGTTGGGACTTGAGGTTGGGACTTGAGGTTGCGACTTGAGGTTGCGGCTTGAGGTTGCGACTTGAGGTTGGGACTTGAGGTTGAGACTTGAGGTTGCGACTTGAGATTGCGACTTGAGGTCAATTGAGTCTTGTGACTTGAGGTTGGGAGTTGAGGTTGTGACTTGAGGTTGTGACTTGAGGCTGGGACTTGAGGTTGGGAGTTGAGGTTGGGACTTGAGGTTGGGACTTAAGGTTGGGACTTGAGGTCAATTGAGTCTGCGACTTAAAGTTGGGACTTGAGGTTGCGACTTGAGATTGCGACTTGAGGTCAATTGAGTCTTGTGACTTGAGGTTGGGAGTTGAGGTTGTGACTTGAGGTTGTGACTTGAGGCTGGGACTTGAGGTTGGGAGTTGAGGTTGGAACTTGAGGTTGGGACTTAAGGTTGGGACTTGAGGTCAATTGAGTCTTGCGACTTAAAGTTGGGACTTGAGGTTGCGACTTGAGATTGGGGCTTGAGGGTGGGACTTGAGGTTGGGAGTTGAGGTTGGGACTTGAGGTTGGGACTTGAGGTTGCGACTTGAGGTCGCGACTTGAGGTTGCGACTTGAGGTCAATTGAGATTGCGACTTGAAGTCAATTGAGATTGCGACTTGAGGTTGGGCCTTGAGGTTGCGACTGGAGGCTGCGCAACGACTGGAGGTTGCGATTTGAGGTTGGGCCTTGAGGTCAATTGAGTCTTGCGACTTGAGGTTGGGACTTGAGGTTGGGACTTGAGGTTGGGACTTGAGGTTGCGGCTTGAGGTTACGACTTGAGGTTGCGACTTGAGGTCAATTGAGTCTTGCGACTTGAGGTTGGGACTTGAGGTTGGGACTTGAGGTTGCGACTTGAGGTTGCGGCTTGAGGTTGCGACTTGAGGTTGGGACTTGAGGTTGAGACTTGAGGTTGCGACTTGAGATTGCGACTTGAGGTCAATTGAGTCTTGTGACTTGAGGTTGGGAGTTGAGGTTGTGACTTGAGGTTGTGACTTGAGGCTGGGACTTGAGGTTGGGAGTTGAGGTTGGGACTTGAGGTTGGGACTTAAGGTTGGGACTTGAGGTCAATTGAGTCTTGCGACTTAAAGTTGGGACTTGAGGTTGCGACTTGAGATTGCGACTTGAGGTCAATTGAGTCTTGTGACTTGAGGTTGGGAGTTGAGGTTGTGACTTGAGGTTGTGACTTGAGGCTGGGACTTGAGGTTGGGAGTTGAGGTTGGAACTTGAGGTTGGGACTTAAGGTTGGGACTTGAGGTCAATTGAGTCTTGCGACTTAAAGTTGGGACTTGAGGTTGCGACTTGAGATTGGGGCTTGAGGGTGGGACTTGAGGTTGGGAGTTGAGGTTGGGACTTGAGGTTGGGACTTGAGGTTGCGACTTGAGGTCGCGACTTGAGGTTGCGACTTGAGGTCAATTTGAGATTGCGACTTGAAGTCAATTGAGATTGCGACTTGAGGTTGGGCCTTGAGGTTGCGACTGGAGGCTGCGCAACGACTGGAGGTTGCGATTTGAGGTTGGGCCTTGAGGTCAATTGAGTCTTGCGACTTGAGGTTGGGACTTGAGGTTGGGACTTGAGGTTGGGACTTGAGGTTGCGGCTTGAGGTTACGACTTGAGGTTGCGACTTGAGGTCAATTGAGTCTTGCGACTTGAGGTTGGGACTTGAGGTTGGGACTTGAGGTTGCGACTTGAGGTTGCGGCTTGAGGTTGCGACTTGAGGTTGGGACTTGAGGTTGAGACTTGAGGTTGCGACTTGAGATTGCGACTTGAGGTCAATTGAGTCTTGTGACTTGAGGTTGGGAGTTGAGGTTGTGACTTGAGGTTGTGACTTGAGGCTGGGACTTGAGGTTGGGAGTTGAGGTTGGGACTTGAGGTTGGGACTTAAGGTTGGGACTTGAGGTCAATTGAGTCTTGCGACTTAAAGTTGGGACTTGAGGTTGCGACTTGAGATTGGGGCTTGAGGGTGGGACTTGAGGTTGGGAGTTGAGGTTGGGACTTGAGGTTGGGACTTGAGGTTGCGACTTGAGGTCGCGACTTGAGGTTGCGACTGGAGGCTGCGCAACGACTGGAGGTTGCGACTTGAGGTTGGGCCTTGAGGTTGCGACTGGAGGCTGCGCAACGACTGGAGGTAGCGACTGGAGGTAGCGACTGGAGGTTGCGACTGGAGGCTGCGACTGGAGGCTGCGACTGGAGGCTGCGACTGGAGGCTGCGACTGGAGGCTGCGACTGGAGGCTGCGACTGGAGGCTGCGACTGGAGGCTGCGACTGGAGGCTGCGACTGGAGGCTGCGACTGGAGGCTGCGACTGGAGGCTGCGACTGGAGGCAGCGACTGGAGGCTGCGACTCGAGGCTGCGACTGGAGGCTGCGACTGGAGGCCTGCGACTGGAGGCTGCGACTGGAGGCTGCGACTGGAGGCTGCGACTGGAGGCTGCGACTGGAGGCTGCGACTGGAGGCTGCGACTGGAGGCTGCGACTGGAGGCTGCGACTGGAGGCTGCGACTGGAGGCTGCGACTGGAGGCCGCGACTGGAGGCTGCGACTGGAGGCTGCGACTGGAGGCTGCGACTGGAGGCTGCGACTGGAGGCTGCGACTGGAGGCTGCGACTGGAGGCTGCGACTGGAGGCTGCGACTGGAGGCTGCGACTGGAGGCTGCGACTGGAGGCTGCGACTGGAGGCTGCGACTGGAGGCTGCGACTGGAGGCTGCGACCGAGGCTGCGACTGGAGGCTGCGACTGGAGGCTGCGACTGGAGGCTGCGACTGGAGGCTGCGACTGGAGGCTGCGACTGGAGGCTGCGACTGGAGGCTGCGACTGGAGGCTGCGACTGGAGGCTGCGACTGGAGGCTGCGACTGGAGGCTGCGACTGGAGGCTGCGACTGGAGGCTGCGACTGGAGGCTGCGACTGGAGGCTGCGACTGGAGGCTGCGACTGGAGGCTGCGACTGGAGGCTGCGACTGGAGGCTGCGACTGGAGGCTGCGACTGGAGGCTGCGACTGGAGGCTGCGACTGGAGGCTGCGACTGGAGGCTGCGACTGGAGGCTGCGACTGGAGGCTGCGACTGGAGGCTGCGACTGGAGGCTGCGACTGGAGGCTGCGACTGGAGGCTGCGACTGGAGGCTGCGACTGGAGGCTGCGACTGGAGGCTGCGACTGGAGGCTGCGACTGGAGGCTGCGACTGGAGGCTGCGACTGGAGGCTGCGACTGGAGGCTGCGACTGGAGGCTGCGACTGGAGGCTGCGACTGGAGGCTGCGACTGGAGGCTGCGACTGGAGGCTGCGACTGGAGGCTGCGACTGGAGGCTGCGACCGAGGCTGCGACTGGAGGCTGCGACTGGAGGCTGCGACTGGAGGCTGCGACTGGAGGCTGCGACTGGAGGCTGCGACCGAGGCCGCGAGGCGGAGGCTGCGACTGGAGGCTGCGACTGGAGGCTGCGACCGGAGGCTGCGACCGGAGGCTGCGACCGGAGGCTGCGACCGGGGGCTGCGACCGGAGGCTGCGACCGGAGGCTGCGACCGGAGGCTGCGACCGGAGGCTGCGACTGGAGGCTGCGACTGGAGGCTGCGACTGGAGGCCGCGACTGGAGGCTGCGACTGGAGGCTGCGACTGGAGGCCGCGACTGGAGGCTGCGACTGGAGGCTGCGACTGGAGGCCTGCGACTGGAGGCTGCGACTGGAGGCCGCGACTGGAGGCCGCGACTGGAGGCTGCGACTGGAGGCTGCGACTGGAGGCTGCGACTGGAGGCTGCGACTGCGAGGCTGCGACCGAGGCCGCGACTGGAGGCTGCGACCGGAGGCTGCGACTGGAGGCTGCGACTGGAGGCTGCGACTGGAGGCTGCCATCGAGGCTGCGACCGAGGCTGACCGGAGGCCGCGACTGGAGGCTGCGACTGGAGGCTGCGACTGGAGGCTGCGACTGGAGGCCGCGCGACTGCGACCGGAGGCCGCGACCGAGGCGCGACTGGAGGCCGCGACTGGAGGCCGCGACTGGAGGCTGCGACCGGAGGCTGCGACTGGAGGCTGCGACTGGAGGCTGCGACTGGAGGCTGCGACTGGCCGGCCGAGGCCGCGACTGGAGGCCGCGACTGGAGGCTGCGACTGGAGGCTGCGACTGGAGGCCGCGACTGGAGGCTGCGACTTGAGGCTGCGACTTGAGGTTGCGACTTGAGGTCAATTGAGCAGTGCGACTTGAGGTCGTGACTTGAGGTTGCGACTTGAGGTCAATTGAGTCTTGCGATTTAAAGTTGGGACTTAAGGTTGGGAGTTGAGGTTGCGACTTGAGGTTGCACCGAAGGTTCGCGACTTGAGGTCTGACTTGAGGTTGCGACTTGAGGTGCGACTTGAGGTTGCGACTCGAGGTCGCGACTGAGGTTCGCGACGAGGGTTGCGACGGAGGTCGCGACTTGAGGTTGCGACTTGAGGCCGCGACTTGAGGTGCGACTTGAGGTCGCGACTTGAGGTTGCGACTGAGGTCGCGACTTGAGGTTCGCGACTTGAGGCCGCGACTTGAGGAGGTTGCGACTTGAGGTTGCGACGAGGTTGCGACTTGAGGTTCGCGACTTGAGGTTGCGACTTGAGGTTGCGACTTGAGGTTGCGACTTGAGGTTGCGACTTGAGGTTGGGACTTGAGGTCAATTGAGTCTTGCGACTTGAGGTTGGGACTTGAGGTTGGGACTTGAGGTTGGGACTTGAGGTTGCGACTTGAGGTTGCGGCTTGAGGTTGCGACTTGAGGTTGGGACTTGAGGTTGAGACTTGAGGTTGCGACTTGAGATTGCGACTTGAGGTCAATTGAGTCTTGTGACTTGAGGTTGGGAGTTGAGGTTGTGACTTGAGGTTGTGACTTGAGGCTGGGACTTGAGGTTGGGAGTTGAGGTTGGAACTTGAGGTTGGGACTTAAGGTTGGGACTTGAGGTCAATTGAGTCTTGCGACTTAAAGTTGGGACTTGAGGTTGCGACTTGAGATTGGGGCTTGAGGGTGGGACTTGAGGTTGGGAGTTGAGTTTGGGACTTGAGGTTGGGACTTGAGGTTGCGACTTGAGGTCGCGACTTGAGGTTGCGACTTGAGGTCAATTGAGATTGCGACTTGAAGTCAATTGAGATTGCGACTTGAGGTTGGGCCTTGAGGTTGCGACTGGAGGCTGCGCAACGACTGGAGGTTGCGATTTGAGGTTGGGCCTTGAGGTCAATTGAGTCTTGCGACTTGAGGTTGGGACTTGAGGTTGGGACTTGAGGTTGGGACTTGAGGTTGCGGCTTGAGGTTACGACTTGAGGTTGCGACTTGAGGTCAATTGAGTCTTGCGACTTGAGGTTGGGACTTGAGGTTGGGACTTGAGGTTGCGACTTGAGGTTGCGGCTTGAGGTTGCGACTTGAGGTTGGGACTTGAGGTTGAGACTTGAGGTTGCGACTTGAGATTGCGACTTGAGGTCAATTGAGTCTTGTGACTTGAGGTTGGGAGTTGAGGTTGTGACTTGAGGTTGTGACTTGAGGCTGGGACTTGAGGTTGGGAGTTGAGGTTGGGACTTGAGGTTGGGACTTAAGGTTGGGACTTGAGGTCAATTGAGTCTTGCGACTTAAAGTTGGGACTTGAGGTTGCGACTTGAGATTGCGACTTGAGGTCAATTGAGTCTTGTGACTTGAGGTTGGGAGTTGAGGTTGTGACTTGAGGTTGTGACTTGAGGCTGGGACTTGAGGTTGGGAGTTGAGGTTGGAACTTGAGGTTGGGACTTAAGGTTGGGACTTGAGGTCAATTGAGTCTTGCGACTTAAAGTTGGGACTTGAGGTTGCGACTTGAGATTGGGGCTTGAGGGTGGGACTTGAGGTTGGGAGTTGAGGTTGGGACTTGAGGTTGGGACTTGAGGTTGGGACTTGAGGTTGCGACTTGAGGTCGCGACTTGAGGTTGCGACTTGAGGTCAATTGAGATTGCGACTTGAAGTCAATTGAGATTGCGACTTGAGGTTGGGCCTTGAGGTTGCGACTGGAGGCTGCGCAACGACTGGAGGTTGCGATTTGAGGTTGGGCCTTGAGGTCAATTGAGTCTTGCGACTTGAGGTTGGGACTTGAGGTCAATTGAGTCTTGCGATTTGAGGTTGGGACTTGAGGTTGGGACTTGAGGTTGGGACTTGAGGTTGCGGCTTGAGGTTACGACTTGAGGTTGCGACTTGAGGTCAATTGAGTCTTGCGACTTGAGGTTGGGACTTGAGGTTGGGACTTGAGGTTGCGACTTGAGGTTGCGGCTTGAGGTTGCGACTTGAGGTTGGGACTTGAGGTTGAGACTTGAGGTTGCGACTTGAGATTGCGACTTGAGGTCAATTGAGTCTTGTGACTTGAGGTTGGGAGTTGAGGTTGTGACTTGAGGTTGTGACTTGAGGTTGTGACTTGAGGTTGTGACTTGAGGCTGGGACTTGAGGCTGGGAGTTGAGGCTGGGACTTGAGGTTGCGGCTGGAGGTCGGGACTTGAGGTCGCGGCTGGAGGTCGCGGCTGGAGGTCGCGGCTGGAGGTCGCGGCTGGAGGTCGCGGCTGGAGGTCGCGGCTGGAGGTCGCGGCTGGAGGTCGTGACTGGAGGTCGCGCTGGAGGTCGCGGCTGGAGGTCGCGGCTGGAGGTCGCGGCTGGAGGTCGCGGCTGGAGGTCGCGGCTGGAGGTCGCGGCTGGAGGTCGCGGCTGGAGGTCGCGGCTGGAGGTCGCGGCTGGAGGTCGCGGCTGGAGGTCGCGGCTGGAGGTCGCGGCTGGAGGTCGCGGCTGGAGGTCGCGGCTGGAGTCGCGGCTGGAGGTCGTGGCTGGAGGTCGCGGCTGGAGGTCGCGGCTGGAGGTCGCGGCTGGAGGTCGCGCTGGAGGTCGCGGCTGGGGTCGCGGCTGGAGGTCGCGGCTGGAGGTCGCGGCTGGAGGTCGCGGCTGGAGGTCGTGGCTGGAGGTCGTGGCTGGAGGTCGCGGCTGGAGGTCGCGGCTGGAGGTCGCGGCTGGAGGTCGCGGCTGGAGGTCGCGGCTGGAGGTCGCGGCTGGAGGTCGCGGCTGGAGGTCGCGGCTGGAGGTCGCTGGCTGGAGGTCGCGGCTGGAGGTCGCGGCTGGAGGTGGGCTGGAGGTCGCGGCTGGAGGTCGCGGCTGGAGGTCGCGGCTGGAGGTCGCGGCTGGAGGTCGCGGCTGGAGGTCGCCGCTGGAGGTCGCGCTGGAGGTCGCCGCTGGAGGTCGCCGCTGGAGGTCGCCGCTGGAGGTCGCCGCTGGAGGTCGCCGCTGGAGGTCGCTGGAGGTCGCCGCTGGAGGTCGCCGCTGGAGGTCGCGCTGGAGGTCGCCGCTGGAGGTCGCCGCTGGAGTCGCCGCTGGAGGTCGCTGGAGGTCGCGCTGGAGGTCGCCGCTGGAGGTCGCCGCTGGAGGTCGCCGCTGGAGGTCGCCGCTGGAGGTCGCCGCTGGAGGTCGCCGCTGGAGGTCGCCGCTGGAGGTCGCCGCTGGAGGTCGCCGCTGGAGGTCGCCGCTGGAGGTCGCCGCTGGAGGTCGCCGCTGGAGGTCGCCGCTGGAGGTCGCCGCTGGAGGTCGCCGCTGGAGGTCGCCGCTGGAGGTCGCCGCTGGAGGTCGCCGCTGGAGGTCGCCGCTGGAGGTCGCCGCTGGAGGTCGCCGCTGGAGGTCGCCGCTGGAGGTCGCCGCTGGAGGTCGCCGCTGGAGGTCGCCGCTGGAGGTCGCCGCTGGAGGTCGCCGCTGGAGGTCGCCGCTGGAGGTCGCCGCTGGAGGTCGCCGCTGGAGGTCGCCGCTGGAGGTCGCCGCTGGAGGTCGCCGCTGGAGGTCGCCGCTGGAGGTCGCCGCTGGAGGTCGCCGCTGGAGGTCGCCGCTGGAGGTCGCCGCTGGAGGTCGCCGCTGGAGGTCGCCGCTGGAGGTCGCCGCTGGAGGTCGCCGCTGGAGGTCGCCGCTGGAGGTCGCCGCTGGAGGTCGCCGCTGGAGGTCGCCGCTGGAGGTCGCCGCTGGAGGTCGCCGCTGGAGGTCGCGCTGCTGAGGTCGCGCTGTGGAGGTCGCCGCTGGAGGTCGCCGCTGAGGTCGCCGCTGGAGGTCGCCGCTGCAGGTCGCCGCTGTGTAGTCGCCGCTGTAGGTCGCCGCTGTAGGTCGCCGCTGTAGTAGGTCGCCGCTGTAGGTCGCCACTGTAGGTCGCCACTGTAGGTCGCCACAGGTCGCCACTGTAGGTCGCCACTGTAGGTCGCCACTGCAGGTCGCCACTGTAGGTCGCCACTGTAGGTCGCCACTGTAGGTCGCCACTGTAGGTCGCCACTGTAGGTCGCCACTGTAGGTCGCCACTGTAGGTCGCCACTGTAGGTCGCCACTGCAGGTCGCCACTGTAGGTCGCCACTGTAGGTCGCCACTGTAGGTCGCCACTGTGGTCGGTCGCCACTGTAGGTCGCCACTGTAGGTCGCCACTGTAGGTCGCCACTGTAGGTCGCCACTGTAGGTCGCCACTGTAGGTCGCCACTGTAGGTCGCCACTGTAGGTCGCCACTGTAGGTCGCCACTGTAGGTCGCCACTGTAGGTCGCCACTGCAGGTCGCCACTGCAGGTCGCCACTGTAGGTCGCCACTGTAGGTCGCCACTGTAGGTCGCCACTGTAGGTCGCCACTGTAGGTCGCCACTGTAGGTCGCCACTGTAGGTCGCCACTGTAGGTCGCCACTGTAGGTCGCCACTGTAGGTCGCCACTGTAGGTCGCCACTGTAGGTCGCCACTGTAGGTCGCCACTGTAGGTCGCCACTGTAGGTCGCCACTGTAGGTCGCCACTGCAGGTCGCCACTGTAGGTCGCCACTGTAGGTCGCCACTGTAGGTCGCCACTGTAGGTCGCCACTGTAGGTCGCCACTGTAGGTCGCCACTGTAGGGCCACTGCAGGTCGCCACTGTAGGTCGCCACTGTAGGTCGCCACTGTAGGTCGCCACTGTAGGTCGCCACTGCAGGTCGCCACTGTGGGTCGCCACTGTAGGTCGCCACTGTAGGTCGCCACTGTGGGTCGCCACTGTAGGTCGCCACTGTAGGTCGCCACTGTAGGTCGCCACTGTAGGTCGCCACTGTAGGTCGTGTGTGAGCGTTGGGTCTGTGAGTGTGCGCGTTGGGTCTGTGAGTGTGCGGCGTTGGGTCTGTGAGTGTGCGCGCGTTGGGTCTGTGAGTGTGCGCGCGTTGGGTCTGTGAGTGTATGCGCGTAGCGTTGGGTCTGTGAGTGTGCGCCGCGTTGGGTCTGTGAGTGTGCAGCGTTGGGTCTGTGGAGTGTGCGTTGGGTCTGTGGAGTGTGCGCAGCGTTGGGTCTGTGAGTGTGCGCGCGTTGGGTCTGTGGAGTGTGCGCGTTGGGTCTGTGAGTGTGCGCGCGTTGGGTCTGTGAGTGTGCCAGGAGCGTTAGGTCTGTGAGTGTGCGGCGCGTTGGGTCTGTGAGTGTGCGCCTGTTGGGTCTGTGAGTCTAGAGTGCGGCGCGTTGGGTCTGTGGCGCGCGTTGGGTGTGAGAGTCTGTGGCGTTGGGTCTGTGAGTGTCGCGCGTTGGGTCTGTGAGTGTGCGCGTTGGGTCTGGAGTGTGCGCCGCGTTGGGTCTGTGGTGTGCGCGTTGGGTCTAGAGTGTGCGCGTTGGGTCTGTGAGTGTGCGCAGCGTTGGGTCTGTGAGTGTGCGCGCGTTGGGTCTGTGTGAGGCGCGTTGGGTCTGTGAGTGCTTGTGGCGTTGGGTCTGTGGAGTGTGCGGCGTTGGTCTGTGAGTGTGCGCAGCGTTGGGTCTGTGAGTGTGCGCATTGGCGTTGGGTCTGTGAGTGTGCGCGTTGGGTCTGTGAGTGTGCGCGTTGGGTCTGTGAGTGTGCGCGCGTTGGGTCTGTGAGTGTGTGTGCGTTGGGTCTGTGAGTGTGCGCGCGTTGGGTCTGTGAGTGTGCGCGCGTTGGGTCTGTGAGTGTGCGCGCGTTGGGTCTGTGAGTGTGCGCGCGTTGGGTCTGTGAGTGTGCGCGCGTTGGGTCTGTGGAGTGCGCGTAGGGTCTAGGAATAGCGCGTATGGTCCAGGTAGCGTGCGTGTGGTCAGGGGGCGCGTAAGGACCATCAAACGCGTGTAGGGTCCATGGAGCTGGCGAGGGTCCATGAAGCGCGCGTAGGGTTCATGGAGCGCGGCGTATGGTCTATGGAGCGCGTATAATTCATGACGCTCGCGTATGGCCCACGGAGCGCGCGTAGTGTCTACAGTGCGCGCGTAGGGGTCGTGTGGCGCGCGTAGGGCCCAAAATAGCGCGCCGGGGGCATGACAGCGTAAGGTTTTGCGCGCAGAGGGTCACTTTGCGTGCGTTGGGTCAAGTGGAGAGCGCATTATTTAGTAGGCGTGCGTAATGTCTGGGAGAGCGCGCATGGTTTAGTAGAGCGCGCGTAGGGTCCAGAAAAGCGCGCATAGTGTCCAGAGAGTATGCATAGGCTACAGGGAGAGCGCGTAGTGTCCAAGGAGCACGCGTCGGATGCAAGGGAGCGCGTGTAAAGTGAACGCGGTAGGGTCGAGTGGAGTGCGCGGGGTCAGTGGAGTGCGCAGGGTCCAGGGAGCGCGCTTAGGGTCCAGGTAGCGCGCCTGGGGTCTGGGAGCGTGCGTATGGTCCATGAAAGCGCGCGTAGGGTCCAGGGAAGCATGGGAAGGGTCCAGGGCAGCGCTTGAGAGTCCAGGGAAGCGCGTAGCGTCCTTGGACTGCACGTAGGGTCCTTGGAGGACACGCATTGTCCAGGGTAGCTTAAAGCCACACAACTTAAAGCCACACGACTTAAAGCCACACGACGTAAAGCCACACGACGTAAAGCCACATGACTTAAAGCCACACGACCTAAAGCCACACGACTTAAAACCACACGACTTAAAGCCACACGATTTAAAGCCAAACGGCTTGAAGCCACACGACTTAAAGCCACCTGACTTAAAGCCACACGACTTAAAGCTACACGATTTTAAAGTCACACAACTTCAGTCACACTGCTTTAAAGTTGTGACTTTTTTCTTTAACCAACCAAGCAACTCTTTATCTATTTGATTTTTAGATTTTTAATTAAGGGAACACTTAACCGAAAAGTGGGGGCGCTCGTTTATGCAAATTTCACAGATATATTCTCACAACAGATCGATTAACTTCATGCCTCAATAGCCCACAGACGTAAGGGCTAAGTTCATGAATATTCATATTAACCAGAAAATTGCTATTCCGTTGCGCACTAGATAAGCATTTCATTGGGAAGGGGAGGGGTGGGGAGAACATTAAAATACGTCCACAATTTTTGGTTTAGTGCCCTTTAAATATGTCGCAAAATTGATGGGAAAAGACTAATCTTGCTCAAACTTGAACTTGATTGTGGGTATTGTGAATACATATTGAAATACGCCCATTAAAAAACATTTACCAAAAGAAAACTCTACAAATACATCACAAATTTGTATTTTGATGAAACTGACAAAATCTTTCATCAAAATTGGCTAAACATTGACAATTTGACAACTGACAATTTGACAGCATTTTTTAAACTCCTTAAAAGGCAACAATGTAAAATTATACTTCCTTGGAGTTGTGCAGCAAATTCTGTTTGAGTCGTTGCCACCCCCCTACCCCCACTATCGACGCTGCCACAATACGTCACCAATATTATCGCACCTTATACCCAATACGTCACTAAAACGTATGTACCATTTGACATCCGACCCTTGAGTCTGTCCCACCATCTGTTTCATATACCATACAATATTATGCTTCATATACCCTCCCATCCATATCTCATTTGCCGTTTCACCCATGACTCATATTACAACCCACCCTCTGTATTATACATGTACGCGATCATATCCACCACACAAGACATGTCATCCCACTTTGTCCCCTATAATCCACGTGCCATCCCACCCTATGTCCTACATGTCATCCCATTCTAATTCACATATGTCATCTTATCATACGTTCCATCCAAAACTATGTCCCATATGACAGCCCACGCTATGTCGAATACGTGAATGCCAAACCCACTATCCCATGCATATCACTTTATTCCATATGCCGAACAATTCCCATATAATTTTTCAAGCTATTTCGTATACCGTATACGCAATCTCACCCTTATGCAATACCTTTCACCCATATGCTCAAAACACTATGCCACCCCTACGTCTCGCATTCCATCCCACCCTATGACTCATATGTCATTCCAACTCTTCCAACTCTTTATCTCATCTTATACCCATATACTATCCAATGTTATGCTCCCACGCAATCCGTCCTTTATTTGTATGTCATCGTATCCTCTATACAAATGCCACCCTATCCCACATCCAAACCCACCCAATGTCCCACATGGTATCTAACTCTTTTTTAAACGCATTCCCACTTTTATCCAGTATGTTCCATTCCACCCTTTGTCTCGCATGCCATCCAACCCTATGCCCCTAATGACAAACCACCCTATGTCCCGTATAACAACACACCCTATGTCCCATATGCCATTTCACCATATGTCCCATCCAAACCATGTCCCACATGACGACCCACGCTATGTCGCATACGTGTACGCCAAAACAAGTATCATGTGCATGTCACCCTGCGCCATGTGACATTCCACCCTGTGTCCAATGTGACATTTCACCCTTTGTCCCTTATGGCATTCCACCCTATATGTCCCATATGATATCCCACCCTATGTCGTATTTTCAATTTTCATCTTCTTTTTCATCAAAATTTTCCATCGCAGCATACGACCCACTAGTGAAATAAACATCTCACTCAGTATGCCCTACATGCTACACACTACTTGCAATACTGAGAGAAGGATCAGTGAAATAATTTCTTATTTTATCCAATTTACAACAGCCATTGAGGTTTAAAACCTAGGTGCCCATTAAGTTTAAGTCTTTTTTAAGTATGTTCTTGCTATATTTACATAGTAGGACGAATGTTTTAACTTATAATTACAAAAGGCAACAGCCACAAATTCGTTGCAGAAAGGCTTATTTTAAGACGTGTGTCGTCAATATTTGGTTACGCTATTATCAGATTATGTTGAGCAATGCAAACGTTTTCCACGTTATAATTTGCACAAAGACTTCTGACTGTGTACAGCCAATGCATATGGCTACAGTACACAGTCATATGTTATCTGACTAACGGACCGACATGCTCCATGTGACATTTTAACTTATGTACCATGTGCCATCTATGTGGTACGCGCACTATCCCGTTTATACAACCATACGTCTCTTATGCCAACCCACCTCATGTTCCACATGATATCCCACCCTTTCTCTTTTAACCAATCCCATCCTCTATCCAATATTTTCTATCTACCATATATGCCCAACATCCCATCGTGCCAGTATGCTTCATATGACATTTTAACCTGTGTACCATGTGCCATCCATCTCACATTATGCCTCATATGCTGTTCCATACTATGCGCCATAAGCCATACCACCTTTGTCTCACACGCCACCCCAAAACTATTTTCCATACGGCAGCCAAGACGTTCGCCATTACACCCACTATTCCATCCCAACCCTGTCCCACGTTATACCCCACCATATTTCGTACGCGCAACCCAACTCTCTATCCATTATCATGCCACCCCACCTATGATCCACATGCCACCCAACATTATGATCCACATGTCTTCCCACCTATTACCCACATGCACATTTTGAATAATAACTTGCTGGGATCTACATTTTAACATGTGTTATAGAACAAATACCTTATTTAACTGTATATGGACAGATAGAGATGTTATATTCACCACAAAGCTCCTTGAATATTGAACAGAGCGGTGGCGTAGGAACCGGGACCAGGGGGCTAATAGGATTGAAATATTTTTTGGAATCTTTTAGCATTCATACTACACACTTCTTCGCTGCTAACATACAGCAATGCAGCGCTCATCTTGTCTACGCCTGATTTATTACGTAAGCATGTACCCGACGCAATTTTCGTTTTGACAGTAAAAGGGTATATTGGACGTTCTTTTATCTGAGCAAAAGCTTTTGATTTTGGAAGCAATTTCTTTTGAGGATGAAATCTTTTCGGAGTATGTCTTAGCCAGAAGGGCGGACGGTTGCACAAACGGCGGAAGACGGTAAATTTTATGTATTCCCTTTCCATCGAGTAGTTTCGCTTATTTTGTGGAATTGCTTTATTTCCGTCAGGTAGGCATCGGCAGGATTATGGGAGTGGGATGGGGAAAGTGTGGGGCTTCCCCCACTTTTCCCCGTATCATATATGTCTTGCGTGCTGATTTTGTATATTTGAGTGCTTTTGTGACTGTCAGACTGGGGACCCCACTATTAGTCACACTGGAAGTAACATTACTACACAAGGTTTTACCCATTGTATAATGTTAAGGACCAATATTAAAATATGACAAAGTATGAATAATAAAATCCCAATCAAGGGATTTGAATGCCTTTTCATAATCCAAGAAGAGCAATTAACCATTAATATTTTTTGCTTTTGCAATATGAAATGCGGTCCAAAATTTTTCTAAAATTTTCATTAATATAGCGACCTTTTAAAAACCCTGTTTGTTTATTACTTATTATGTTTTTTTAAAACACATTTAAGACGCGTAGCCAGACACATTGCCTCAAATTTATAGTCGGTGTTCAGCAGGGCTATCGGACGCAAGTTCTTTAGAAATTTAGGTTTTTTGGATTGTTTTGGAATGAATGAAATGACAGCTCTGCCCTGCTCTATTAAATAAAGTATTATTCGTAAAAACATATTTTAGAGAATTAACCACCAAGGGGCCAATTTCTGGCCAAAAAATTGGAAAAATCCTAATTTAGCGGTAAATCGCTATATAGGAATTAATTTCCACAATTTTATACTTATTGGTACCAATTTTCTTGAAACTTTCATGATTTATGAAGGAAAGAATGAAAAATTTTAAAACATTAAATTTAGTCAACAATTTAGGAATTTTGAGGCAAAAAACTTTCTTTCTTTTTTTTAATCCGATACAATTTGGGGGAAAAATTTGAGGCTTCAATAAAATTTTGAAAAATTGATTTCCTTCTTTCAGCAATTTTACTGTTCTTTATTTTCCCATTATTCTAAAATAATTTCTAGCAAATTTCGTTGAAATTTTTAACAATGTCAACAATGTCAAAATTCTTAAAACCTAATCCTAAAAACCTAATCCTAAACCCTAATCCTAAACCCTAATTCTAAAACCTACTCCTAATCCTAAAACATATTCCTAAAACCTAATCCTAAAACCTTACCTGAAAATAAAGATCTACATTAATTATGCGCATGTTTTTTGATATATTTTGTTATTTCACTTAAAGGGCACAACGACTTGCAGATTCCACTCGTCAATACAGTAGGCTAGTAGTATACACACTGAAGAGTACAAGTTGTGATCGGAAAGCCAAATCGTAAGAAATGTTTTTCTTTTTAAACAAGTTTGGCTTAGTTTCTACTTAAAAGACCCAAATCTGACAAGGAAAATAGTTACAATACATAAATACAACGAAATAAAATCAAAATTAAAAAAGCAAAAGCAAAAATCCGTATATAGATATTTACCGTTATACTAGGATTTTACCAAAAATGTTGATAGAATTCTGTAGGTAATCCATCAGATACCGGGGGATTTATTATTATGAGGGGAAAAGTGCCTCGCTATAATCATGAAGACTTAAATTGCCTTCAATTGAGTTCTGCTGAATAGTATAGATAATATGGATGGTCAATACTTAAATTTTCAAAAAAATTGTCAGCATTTATATTTTATCTTTTTTCCATAAAAGGTATATACTAAAGAAGCGCATGGCTTCTTTAATTATATCCTGACTCTGAGAGAGAACTTTATCCTTATTATTGATAATTTCAGAAATAGTGTTGAAATTCTCTATTACGATGTTCTAAGATGAATTCCTTGCACCATACATGTCAGCGTGCTCTGAGCGAATAACAACTCCCTCAAGTTTCTGATCATAAAGAAAAGACTACTTCTTGCACGTTGCAAGTTATTATACACGTGCTCAGACAGCTTTTCAAAGAAAGAAATTTCATACAACAAACAGTCCGGAAGCATGCCTATTAATAGGAACATTTATAACACACGAGAATATTGAATTCATGCAGCCACATTGTTCAGATGTTGTAATAAAATGTCATAGTTTCTAATTTATGTATTTGAAGTATTAAAATCATTGTGTTGAAAAACATTTGAATTTTCAAAATGGCCGTTTTGCGTCTAAAAGCCAGCTCTATTGTCTATTTTATCTAATATTTTGAAAACGGCGTGGTGAACATATCAAATGGGAGTGGAAAAGACAAAGAAGTTTCGTACTGTGTACGTTTGCGAGCTTGTTCTTTAGCAGTGCGGTAGCATACCTATTAATGGGAACATTTTGCTACTAAAAGCCGCCATTTTGTAATATTTCCCATAATCCTTTGCTATCCTAACGTTAAAGCCTTATGCAATGTTAATTTTTTCAAATTTGAAATACGTCTAGAAAAAACATCTTCGCTAAGGGAAATTTAAAACTCATAAAAATACCTTCATGGCTACAACTTTTCCACTCCCATTTTGTGATATTTCCCATAATCCTTTGGTATCCTAACCTTAAAGCCTTATGCAATGTTAATTTTTTTTAATTTGAAATACACCTGGGAAAATATCTTTGCTAAGGGAAATCTAAAACTCATGAAAATACCTTCATTATTGTCATGGCTACAACTTTTCCACTCCCATTTGATATGTTCACCTCGCCGTTTTCGAAATATTAGATAGAATAGACAATAGAGCTAGGTTTTTAGGCGCAAAACGGCCATTTTAAAAATTCTAATGTTTTTTCATCACAATGATTTTTAATATATTAAGTACATTACTTAGAAACTATGACATTTTATTGCAGCATCTGAACAATATGGCTGCATGACTTCAATATTCTCGTGTGTTAAAAATGTTCCTATTAATAGGCATGTTTCCGAACTGTTTAGACTATACTAATAGTAAAGGAACGAACAGAAAGTTCCACAGCTTCCCAGAGAAGAGAATCATTTAAGGAATATTTCTATGGATTTTCATTTTTTCCTATATCATAGAGAAAATTTGTAGAAACAAAGTGGTGAAAAAACTATGTTAATTTCTTATTCCGTTTAGAAGTTATAAGAATTTAAAGAGAATAAAAATGTTCTTAAAAACACCTCGTACAGTATTATGTCCTTCAGCTGCGTGGTGTCATCAAGGCAATTCCAACACAGTTCTTATGTATTTGTTTTAAATTTAATCACACTTTTTTACATTATAGAACAACTTTTTTGGTTCGTTATAGAGATAGGGTGGAATATATAATTTACAAGAAAAGATATTTTTTCTTGGTGTGCATCACATTTACAATGAGAAAAACAATCCAAATCATTTTTAACGAAATACACAAAAAACGTTTTGTTGAAATGGCCTCTATGACTTCACAGATGTTGCCAATCAGTCACTTTTGTCCAAATTCAAAAAAACTTTAAAATTTCGGAACTTCTAAACAGAATAAGGTATTAACATAGCTTTTTTTTTTCTCTCACCATTTTGTTTCTAAAATCTTTCTCTATTATACAGTATAATATGAATTTTTTTAATGAAAATCCCTGGGAATATTCCTTAAAAGCATTATGTTTAGAGATAACATCATTGATAACATTCTTTACTGACTGATTTTAATAATTGTCCTTGAGCAGGGAGAGATTCATCTTCCATACCCCTGACCTCGCCTAGCGCCTGTACTAAGATAACAAGTCACACTAGACAGCTAGAGTGGTCTGAGCCAAAAACTGAAACAATATCAGCAGCAGCAGTGCGATTAATTAAATGGCGAGAAATCAAGAACAAAATCAAGTCTACAAAAAATAGTACTATCAACACTCGATTTCCACGAATAGAGCTTAAAGTTAGGATTTCGTTCTCGCCAAATGTCAACGAGGTCAAAAATGATGCCTGATACGTTTATTTCTCAGTTTTTCCGTGTTTCAATGGGAGTGCGACTAGGTTGTCCGCTCGGCCCGTATTTGTGTATTCTTTGATCTGAGTTATTTGCGTCTATTCTTAAGAACAATCATAACGTTAGAGGTATAAGTGTAACCAGTTATGAAATGAAAATATCGTAATATGCGGATGATACGGTTCTGATAAGTGAAGGCTCAATTCAATCTCCTAAGTGAAATTAATATTGTAATCTCCACCTTTTCGTGTGCCTCAGGTTTAAATATTAATGTTGATAAATGTTTTCTTTTCCCACTTGGTCACACTTGAAATAGTATACCAGATTATTATTTTTCAAATTTAGGTTACAAAGTCACCTTCGGCCCTATTCGTCCTTTACAAATAATGAGGGTGATTTATTTTAATTTCAACTATTTACCAAATTTATCCAGACTTAAGAACCTTTTTCACGTCTGGTCTTCCCGAGACGGTGAGACCTAAGTCCAATGGACAAAATTACATTAATCAAAAGTTTTTCGATTTCACAATTTGTTTATCTTTTTACGATTCTGCCTTAAACTTCTTGCTGATTTTATTCGTAAACTCAACTTGATTCTTTATCAGTTTATTTGGAACGGCAAACAGGATAAGATTAAACACTCCGTTTTAAATAATAATAAATGTAATGGCAGTCCGGCAGCATACCAATTAATGGGAACATAAATGTCCCTAAAATTGGGAACATTTTGCTACATGTAAGCCGCCATTTTGTGATATTTCCCATAATCCTTTGTTATTCTAAGGTTAACGCCTTATGCAATGTTACATATTTCAAATTTGAAACACCTCTGGGAAAAATATCTTTGCTTGGAGAAACTTAAAACTTGAAAAAGCCTTCATTACTGTCGTGGCTAAAACTTTTTCACTCCCATTTGATATGTTCACAACGCTGTTTTTGAAATATCAAAAATAATAGACAATAGAGCTAGGCTTTTAGGCGGGGAACGGCCATTTTGAAATTTCAAATATTTTCAATACAATGTTTTTTGGTATTTTAAGTACATCAATTAGAAACTATGACATTAGATTGCAGCATCTGAACAATATGACTGCATGACTTCAATATTCTCGTGTGTTATAAATGTTCCTATTAATAGGCATGCTTCCGGACTGAATGGTGGACTCCGTATAATCAATATTGTCAACTTTTTTAAGTCTTTAAGTTCTCTTGGGCAAAACTTTGCTGCAGTGATAATGTTGCGCACTGGAAACCAGTTTTTAATTTATCATTTATCTCCCTTTGGGGGTAGATTGGTGTTTACGTGCAATCCTAACAAAGGATTCCTTTTCTATATAAAATGATTTTATCAAAGAAATGTGTGAGGCTTGGGCTGATTTCAATTTCTGTGAACCTGTAAACTGTTATGGGAATCAAATAATTCTCAGCAAACATTTCGTTACAATTGACAACCGTCATTTCCTCAATGTAAATTTCTTAGATACAATTGCTATCTTATGTAAGGAATTTCTTTGATACCGACGGTGAACCTGTTTCGTGTCGTAATTTTGTTAGTAACTTTGGCGTTACAAACCTGCCTTTCACTGTGTATTTTGGCATTTTATCAGCTGTTCCATATCATTAGCGTTTTAACCTGGGGCCCTTCTTTCTTTTTCTTGTATTTCTGAACGTTTTAATCAATGTCCGCCTCCAAAAGTTGTTTACAAGGGCTTGATGCATCAGTATTCCTTAACACCATCTGCGATAAAGCACTGGTTATACAATAGTGAGTTTCAAAAGATTAACTGGAATCCCGCCTTTTCTTTGCTTTTTTATGCCGTTAGAAATACAAAGTTACAGTACTTTCAGTATCGCTTTATGCGCAGACTCGAGAGTCATTTAAACAGGCTACAAATTACTGACAACCCTCTCTGTTCTTTTTGCGGTATTCATAATGAAAACTTGGAACATCTGTTCTGGGACTGTCGATATGTCACTGTGTTTTGGAATGATATAGTTACTTTATGCTTACATCATGTTTTTAATTTATCACTAAGAACTGTTAGTTTCGGTTATTTAGATGACTCGAGGCATTCCATCAACTTCTTTATTTTGAATCCTAAAAATGATATCCCAAATTCTATCACCCCCATCCCAAATCAGGCCCCTCACAAATCACGAACCCCAAATCACGAACTACCCTAAATACAAAACCATATGTCACTGACCCCATTCACCCCATTCACCCCCACCCCGTAGGGTGGGGACAAAATATTAAGTATAGGGGCTAATTATTAAGTATGGCCTAATCTTAGACCCCAGATAGTCTAGGTCATTCTACTTCCATTCAACAACTTGGAAGTTCCAAGCACTTGTTTTTACTGGCTTGTTTTTTGCAAAGCGCCATGAGCGCCTTTTGGCGGATACCGGCGCTTTATCAAGTATACATTATTATTATTATTATTATATTATTATCATTATTATTATTATTATTATTATTATTATTATTATATTGTATGACACCTGATGAAATCACTCCACCTATTCAGTGCTGTCATGCAAAATAAATGACACACTATCCATTTAATAGTACCTCAGACTCCATAACAAACGCTATTTAGAATTAGCTATCAGTCATAGTTGTATAGTAAGCTGGCTGCCTATGATACAACTAACTGGCCAACGCTAGTGTTACTGCTGTTAACGTGCGTGGGACGCGGGAAACAAACATTTAGATATTAACAAAGTACAGAAGTAAAAAGTTTCAGGATATCCCGCGGGAAATTTACAAAAACTTTAATCAGGTGATGTATAACATGACGATGTGCGCAGAATCATAGTGGCGTTTGCCTTATAATTTGCGACTTCAGTATGACATCACTGTGTAAGCTGCCGTTACAAGAAATGACGTCAAAAAGCCATTAGGAGAAATGACGTCAAAATGACGTCATAAAAAGACACCCGGCTGAAGATTCTGTCGATTGCGAAGGAGATTCACTGCCATGATGCAACACCAACACATCGTAATGTTATTGATAGCGGAACTATAACATTTAATCCGAAGAAAATTAGGTCGTTAGCAAACTTAAAGAGGGCATGACATGGTCAAACAAATTGTTCTCTTCGATAAACTTAGGTCTATTACTTCTCGAAATGAACATTTGTGTGTGTAACAAGAGATCTCGAAAGCGTAAAATCGACGTTTAAAATTCCCTCCTTAAAATTGCTTACGAAAAATTGGCCCAAAAGGTCACGTGATTGAATGACGAACATTCCGGTTGTAACTTCAGGAAAGCG